>JASAMV010005483.1:0-211442 GCA_030248065.1 Rhynchonema sp. JSB1_4
CTTGGGGGGGAGGGCAGTGTAGTTCCTCGGGGGGAGGGGGGGCCCCTCGAGGACGTCCGCTCCCCCTCCGAGGTACGCCTGCCCCACATGTCCCCCTCCGGTAATGTCTGCCTCCCCAATTTTTTCCTAGAATGGGCAAATCTGAGGTCTAAAATAGGCATTTTTAGGCCAAAAATAGGTAAACTTTAGGTGAAACCAATGGTGTGGCCGGGGCCCCCGGGGGGGGGGTCCCCCCCCAAGGTACAGTAGGTAGGTTGCCGCCCCTCGCCTGGTAATATATAGGGAGGTTGCCGCCCCTTTCCTGGTACAGTAACTCTTGGGGCCGCCCCACCTAACTTTTCACACTACCTAAAAAGTTTCATTTTTCGCTTCAAATCGTATAAAATCCCCATATTTGTCTGCAAATAGGCGAAAAATCGCGCGCTGCGCGCGAAATTAGTGTTTTAGGCCACATTTTCTTCCAGTATTTAGACATAAAAAATTTCGGTTTCCAGATGACCCCCCCCCAAGTGGTACCCCGACTCTTAGCTCGGCTGGTACAGTAGGTAGGTTGCCGCCCCACTTTTGGGTGGTACAGTAGGTTGCCGCCCGGTAGCTACACCACTGGGTGAAACCTCCAAAAAAACGCCAAAATATCCTCGAGCCCCCTTTATAGGGGATTTCGCAAGAAGGCAAATAGTTGATTTCCGACCTCAAACTTTTTTCCGTCCCCCCAAATTGGGGACTTCCCCCCCTTCCCCCCAGGTAGGTACGCTCCGCTCCTCCGAAAAATAGAGCGGAGCACGTCCGGTCCTCGGACCAGGAACTACACTGCGGAGGGGGAAAGATTTTTCGGGCGGGTAGGGTACAATACAAGTTTTTTTGGTTGCCTATTTTTTATGTGCTATAAAGTGCATATATCGCGCGTAGCGCGCGATTTTTTGCACTTTTAAGGGTTTTCGGTCGAAATTTGGCCATTTTTGACCGAAAAATAGGCATTTTGAGGGCAAAAATCGGGGCGGGTAGGGTACCAGAGCGGGGCGGAGGGGCAGGGCCAGGCGGTAGGGGTACCAGAGCCGGGCGGATAGGGGGTGGTGAACCGGGGGGGGGGGGGTTGGGGACCAGGCTGTATTTTTGGGGGCTCTATTTTGGGGGCGCTGTAATTTTTCGCTGCCCAAAATCAGCGTATTTTTGGAACATTTTTTGAGATTTTGGGCAGCGAAATACAGCGCCCGCAAAATACAGCCCCCAAAAATACAGCCCCCCCCTAAAAGGGGTCAGCAACGGCGGCGGCGGGTTTGTATGGGGGTATGGGACCTGACGCATGACTGCCAATTTCCCGGGGCCCCCGGGGCTTTTAGCTGACCTCATCCCAGTCCCGGGCCCGGCTCTGGGACTTTTAGTCGGTCCCGGTTTTGTATCTCCTTGTAGGTAATTCCATTGCGAAGTCACTTTTGGGGCCGGTCTCGTGCTCGTATGTCAACCAGTCAACCCAATTATCGTCACATTCAGTCGGGGTCGGGGACCCACACAAATATGGTGCTTTGGTCGTGAACCGCTTTGGTGGACCGACATGAAGCAAAAAAAACATGAAAGATTTGAGGAACATTACTGTCCACGAAAGGCGGGGAACACTTCCGCCAAGCAAAAGCGGTGTCGTTACGGTTCCGAGAACCAATCGGAATGGGCACTCACAGGCAGCCCGCCGTCTTTGGGCCGCGAAGAGCGTCCATTGGCTTCGTTTTTGTTGACGGAAGCGATCCGCCTTTCTGAGCCGTCATGTTACACGCAAAAAATTGAAAGCCGCTCTGGTGCGCAGAAAACGAAGTGGAATTTATATAATATAGGTAAAGCGAAAACCGAGGGCATTTGAACCACTCGGCCTGGACTTCGAAAATCGAACGTTTTGGACAAACTAGCTCAGGCGTCGTGCGGAGACGCTGTCCCGTCGATTTGGCCAAGCGTAGAAAATTTGAAAACTGGAAAATCAAAACTTGTTTTTTTTTTAATTTTTTCCTATGCTGCCCTCGTCCCGTCTCGCCCCACATCCTTTTTTTCAGTTTTCCGGCGCCCGTCCCCCTCTGAAACTCCTCGCCCCGTTGACCGATCATACATAGCACACGTCTTTCATTGTTAATACTTATAATACCAAGAGGTACTGTTCTATTATCCTTCTCAACAACTGCGACTTACTGTGGTCTGTCAGTCTGTCTGTCTTTTACTTCGGTAGTAAAACAAACGAACATAATTGGTTGGTCAATAATACCCAAAACCCAACACATTGGTTTCACATGACGAGAATATCAAATCGGGTCCCCATCTCCCGCAACCTCCAACTTACCGTAACCTCCACCTCACCGTAGCCTCGAATCTACCATACCAATGCTTGCAGGCAACGGGGACCGTGCAAGCCGATTGTGTGATCGAGCTACAAGCACGCAAGGTCGAGGGCTGGATTCTGCCGGAGATGCCAGCGTTGATCACCGACATCCTGATTTCGCTCGACGATCGATTTCTGTACATCAGCTGTTGGCTGTGGGGTGATCTGTTGCAATACGACATCACCGATCCATTCCATCCGAAATTGGTCGGACAGGTCAGTAAACGTAATGGGGCTTTGGGTGCCTAAATTTAGCAAAACAAAAGAATAAAAAGAACGTCGACTTGTTTTTTATTCCCTCGACGTATGTTACGTGTAGCCACCTCTGTCATCATGCCCATTGATTACACGCGTCACAATCCTTGCCCTTCCCTTTTGAAATGTGATGAAACATCAGGTGAACATCGGCGGATGCATCGGTGGTGCCGTGAAGCGACTAGACGGTCCCCAGCCGCCACCATGTGTGGTCGCCGGTCGTAAAGTGGATGGCGGCACTCAAATGTTGCAGTGCAGTTTGGACGGCCAGCGTATCTACGTGACCACGTCGCTCTACACGCTCTGGGACAAACAATTCTATCCAGATTTGTGCAAGTCGGTGTCACATTTTGGGTTTCAACTAGAGAACCTTGGTTCGAACATTATGTAATGGTAGCTGATCAGAGTGGTGAACGCGCCACGCCTTGCACAAGCACACGCCACGCTTCACACAAAATGCTGGTGTATCTAAACCGTGTGGTACACTGCACGTTTGCGGCATAGGCTTAGTGATCATTGGCACTCACGAAGGTGCACACCGGGCACCGTCTGTGAAAACGGCTTGAACGAGCAACCAGAGCAAACACTGCACGAGGCACGTCCTGCCAAGTTGAGACCCATCCTAACAACAAGCATGAGCCGAGTCTCATTCAACGCTCGCTTATTTGATTGTCAACATCAACAATACCATTTCTTGCAGAAACGGTTCATCAATGGTGATGGTTGATGTTTCACCGTCGGGCGCAATGAGTCTGAATCGTGACCTGCACGTTGTGTTCAACGACGCCGATGGTCCGTTGATGGCGCACGAAATGCGTTACCCCGGCGGCGATTGTAGCTCGGATATTTGGCTCGCTGATTCGGCGTGTTGTGCGAACAAGATATAGCTCATTTCCATGATTGAGTGATTTTAACTCGATGGACTTTGTGGTATTGATATAACACAAGAACACAGTGAGATATTGTGCTAACGTTCAACTAGTTATTCTGTTGTTATATTGTGTTGGCAGATGGGGACCCAATTTTGATATTCTCGTCATGTGAAACCAATGTGTTGGGTTTTGGGTATTATTGACCAACCAATTATGTTCGTTTGTTTTACTACCGAAGTAAAAGACAGACAGACTGACAGACCACAGTAAGTCGCAGTTGTTGAGAAGGATAATAGAACAGTACTTCTCTTGGTATTATAAGTATTATAACAATGAAAGACGTGTGCAATGTATAATACATTGGACGGGGCAAGATTTTTCAAGGGGGACGGGACACGGGAGAGCTGAAAAAAGGATGTCGGGCGAGACGGGACAAGAGCAGCATAGGAAAAAATTAAAAAAAAAACAAGTTTTGATTTTCCAGTTTTCAAATTTTCTACGCTTGGCCAAATAGACGGACAGCGTCTCCGCACAACACCTGAGCTAGTTTGTCCAAAACGTTCGATTTTCGAAGTCCAGGCCGTGGTTCAAATGCCCTGGGTTTTCACTTTACCTATATTATATAATTCCACTTCATTTTCTGCGCACCAGAGCGGCTTTCAATTTTTTTCGTGTAACATAACGGCTCAGAAAGGCGGATCGCTTTCGTCAACAAAAACGATGCCGATGGACGCTCTCCGCGGCCCAAAGACGGCGGGCTATGTGAGTGCCCATTCCGATTGGTTCTCGGAACCGTAACGACACCGCTTTTGCTTGGCGAAAGTGTTCCGCCTTTCGTGGACAGTAATGTTCCTCGAATGTTTCATGTTTTTTTCCTTATGTCGGTCCACCAAAGCGGTTCACGACCAAAGCACCATATTTGTGTCGGTCCCCGACCCCGACTGAATGTGACAAAATTGGGTTGACTGGTTGACATACGAGCACGAGCCGGCCCAAAAGTGACTTCACAATAAAATTACCTCAAGAATACAAACCGGGACCGACTAAAAGTCCCGGGAGCCCGGGCCCGGGATCGGGATGAGGTGACTAAAAGCCCCGGGGGCCCGGGACTTTCAGTCGTGCGTCGGTCCCATACCCATACAAACCCGCCGCCGCCGTTGCTGACCCCTTTTAGGGGGGGGCTGTATTTTTGGGGGCTGTATTTTGCGGGCGCTGTATTTTTTCGCTGCCCAAAATCTCAAAAAATGTTCCAAAAATACGCTGATTTTGGGCAGCGAAAAAATACAGCGCCCCCAAAATAGAGCCCCCCAAAAATACAGCCTGGTCCCCTACCCGCCCCGCCCTGGTACACCACCCCCTATCCGCCCGGCTCTGGTACCCTACCGCCTGGCCTACCCCCTACCGCCCCGCTCTGGTACCCTACCCGCCCCGATTTTTGCCCTCAAAATGCCCATTTTTCGGTCAAAAATGGCCAAATTTCGACCGAAAACCCTTAAAAGTGCAAAAAATCGCGCGCTACGCGCGATATATGCACTTTATAGCACATAAAATAGGCAACCAAAAAAACTTGTATTGCACCCTACCCGCCCCGAAAAATCTTCCCCCTCCCGCAGTGTAGTTCCTGGTCCGGAGGGGGACCAGACGTACCCTCCACTATTTTCGGAGGGGGAACAGACGTACCTACCTGGGGGGGAAGGGGGGGGGGGAAGTCCCAATTTGGGGGGGGGGGGACGGAAAAAAGTCATTTTTTGAGGTCGAAAAATTGGACTATTTTTGCCTTCTTTTGCGAAAAATCCCCTATAAAAAGGGGGCTCCCATAAAAAGGGTATTTTGGCGTTTTTTTGGAGGTTTCACCCAGTGGTGTAGCTACCCAGGCGGGGCGGCAACCTACTGTACCACCCAAAATGCGGGGCGGCAACCTACCTACTGTACCAGCCGAGCTAGGGGGGGGGGTCGTACCACTTGGGGGGGGGGGTCATCTGGAAACCGAAATTTTTTATGTCTAAATACTGAAGAAAATGTGGCCTAAAACACTAATTTCGCGCGCAGCGCGCGATTTTTCGCCTATTTGCAGACAAATATGCTAATTTTATGCAATTTTAAGCCAAAAATGAATGTTTTGGGTGAAAAGTTAGGTGGGGCGGCAACCTACCTACTGTACCAGGGGAGGGGCGGCAACCTACCTACTGTACCAGGCGAGGGGCGGCAACCTACCTACTGTACCTTGGGGGGG
Source organism: Rhynchonema sp. JSB1_4 (assembly GCA_030248065.1). Taxonomy (NCBI): domain Eukaryota; kingdom Metazoa; phylum Nematoda; class Chromadorea; order Monhysterida; family Xyalidae; genus Rhynchonema; species Rhynchonema sp. JSB1_4. Next base: position 5,720 of record JASAMV010005483.1, read on the forward strand.
GACCCCCCCCCACCCCCCCAGCCACACCATTGGTTTCACCTAAAGTTTACCTATTTTTGGCCTAAAAATGCCTATTTTAGGCCTAAATTTGCCCATTTTAGGAAAAAATTGGGGGAGCAGACGTACCCGGAGGGGGAACAGTGGGGCAGACGTACCTCGGAGGGGGAACAGACGCCCCCTCCCCCCCAGGAACTACACTGCCCTCCCCCCCAAGATCCCAGGTACACCACCCCCTACCCGCCCCGGATTTTTTCACCTATGTACCCTACCCGCCCCGCAAAAGTAGCCACAGCACTGGTTCGGCGGGGGCTGCCTGATTGCCTTTATCGAGCTCCGGAAGTTTTTTCAGAGCTCTGTAGGTTTCGAAACAACCAAATTACCGTAAAACCTAAAATACAAGGGGGGCTGTATTTTTTCACTGACCCCTTTTAGGGCGGCTGTATTTTTGGGGGGGCTCTATTTTGGGGGGGGCTGTATTTTTTCGCAGCCCAAAATCTCAAAAAATGTTCTAAAAAATACCCCTAAAATGGAGTTCTGTCAGGGTGTTACTGGTCATTATTGAGTGTTTTAGGTGCAGATCTTCCATAAAAGGCTTTACGTCATCATATACTCAACCACAAACGTTTTACACAAGGTGTCTTACACAAGAACTTGACTTTACGACCCCCAAGCGGGGAATTCCAAGTGGGGGGGCGGGGGGGCCGTATTTTTGGGGGGGCTGTATTTTTTCACTGACCCCTTTTAGGGGGGCTGTATTTTTGGGGGGGCTCTATTTTTGGGGGGCTCTATTTTAGGGAATACGGTATACTGGTAGAAAACCGTTTTTTGTATTTCGAGACAAAAACCGTTGAAAAAACACGTTTATTTTGAAAGAAAGTAACTAACACTCGATCACTAACCTTTGCTTGCAGTTGCAGCAGCAGTGAATGTGACTGAGTGAGCAAAAATGTCAAGCAGCACCGAGCGACTGTTGCATCGTGCTGACGTCGATGTGGAGCATTGTTCGTCATCATCATCGACATCCGCGCCCACTCGCGCAACAATCGCCAATAATGATCATCGATCGAGTTTGGCAATGAAACTGTACGTGATCGCATCGGCGACGATTATATGGTCGAGTTTCACGTTGATGATTCGCTACACGCGCAGCACAACGCCCAAACAACAACTCTACTTCTCCACCACCGTCGTTCTGCTCTCCGAATGCACTAAACTAACAATCTCGTTGTTCGTGCTATTCTATGATCATCAATTCTCAATTGCTGCCACACGCAAAGTGCTCATTCGCGAATATTTCGACAAGCCGAAGGAACTGCTCAAAATGAGTGTGCCGTCGTTGGTGTATGCGTTGCAAAATAATTTGGACTTTATTGCGCTTGAAAATCTGGACGCCGGTGTTTATCAGGTTCACAATTTTCTGAGTACATGTCTTTGTTGTTTATTATTGAGGTATGAGCTTTTCCTGCGGCAGGTTACCGGTCAACTAAAAGTAGTGACGACGGCCGTTTTCATGGTGCTCATGCTCGGTAGACGGTATTCAAGCGTGAGATGGCTGGCCATTTTCGGATTAACGTTTGGTGTGTTTATGTCGTGTTTTTGACACGTTTGTGTTGATGTGGAACAGTTTTGTTTGTCGCACAAATGCACTTATTGAATGAAACTATCGAAACAGGCGTTGCGTTGGTGCAACTTGACGCAGTGCACAATCAGGCGATCCGGGCCACCACCCAAACACCAACGAGTGACGAAGAACACTTGAGCACGGCGGCCGCAGAGGCAGGGAGGAAACCGGAGAACTACCTGCTTGGTCTCACGGCTGTATTAATCACGTGCGTGACTGCCGGATTTGCAGGTGCACCACCGGATTATAGTTTGCTGCTATTCTTATTATTGTAGAAAAGATGCAAAAAGAACAATCCTCATCAATGCAGGCGTGTATTTCGAGAAAATGCTCAAAGACGGCTCGACGACTCCGTTCTGGATCCGCAACATCCAGATGTACTCATGTGGCATCATTAGTGCATCGTTCGGCTGCATGCTGTCGGAGGGCGATGCCGTTAGCGAACACGGCTTCTTTCACGGCTATGACATGAAAGTGATCTCAATTATTGGTTGGTCATTTTGTGCTCCTTAGTTAGTTAGTTTATTGCGTCGGCACAAACTCAGTAATACACAGATAATAACGTTAGCATAATTACAAGACCGGGTGTGGAGTTTACGGACATGAAAATAAATACAAAACAGGGTTAAAAGTTACGGGAATGAAAAACAAATGCAAAACCATGACAGGAAACGGCGAGAAGGTGGACGAAATCACGGACAGACAGACACAGACAACACGCAATCAGAAACTAAATGTGCGCAGGCAGAGCCGCAACAATGTACAACGGTGCAATACCGGACGGTGCGGAATACTGTGACATAAAAAAATCCGAAAGTAGTCTCTTAGATTGTCGATATTTGTGTCCGTAATGCATCTTTTTCCGCGGTGGCCAGCCGCTCAGGAGGACCATCGCCCCTTCCCACAGTGTCCTTGCAGGCCCGTAGTTCAATGTGGTGCCACTCGGGGTTCCGGCTTGCACATGGTTCCATTGGTTGGGAAATGTTGGTCCTTAGTTTATTCTCCAACTTCTTTTGTTTGAAGTCGTGAAGTGCTGCATAACATGTCCACATTCAAACATGAACGCCATTTATGTTGATATTGCCTCGGATACGAACTTTAGGTCTGCTGAGTGTCGGTGGAATCTACATCTCGCTCGTCATGAAACATCTGGACAATTTGTACAAAAGTTTTGCGTCGGCGGTCAGTATTATTCTCGTGTTTGTGGCGTCGTTTGTGCTGTTTGGCAGTGATCTGGGACTGTACTTCGTTGTTGGTGCGCTCGTCGTTTGCGTTTCAATTGTTGGCTACAATTCGGTACCTGAATGAATTGTTTTTTAACTCGATTTTTCGCTCGGTTCGCAGTCCTATAGTAAATTTCCAAATTCGCTGCCGCACAGTAACGTACGCCCCATAGTTAATGTCAGGTTCTAAACCCGAAAATCAACTTGTGAAACATTCAGACAGCTAACACACACGCAGCTTGCCTGCCAGCCAGGCAGCTACGCGCAATGTTTCAGAACAGCGCATGGTTAGCGTTCGGGTTTATAACTTGACATTAACTATGGGGCGTATTTTACTGTGCGGCAGCGAATTTGGAAATTTACTATACCACTTATTGCTATAATTGTAATAGTAATATTGATGTCATGATGGTCTCTTGTGCTGTTCGCTATTCTGCATTTATGCTGTTCGCGGCTCGAATATCACATCATTCGATCAAAGTCTTCTGTTTTTTGTACAGTGTTCTGGTGAAATCAACACTTTGATTCTCTCGTGGGGTTTCTAACGATCCATTCCACCATGTGATCCGATTCTTGGACCTAATATGCTCTTGTACAGCGTGTATTTTATGCATTTTTTCCTAGTCTGGCGTTTACTGTCGTGCCTTTTTGCCGCGTTTATCGTGACGTGTACATGCGTATTTCGTGTTTTGTTTATTTATTGGTGTTTCGCACTACGTCTTGGGGCCTTTCTTACCTGATGAACAATAACATCAACAAGTCTGCGCAGTGCTGTGTCTTGTTATCGCTGGCACGTGCTTCATATACGCACTTGGACTGCTTGCATATCACAGTCCTTGTTTATCGAACAACATTGTTTTTTGCCCGCTTTCATATGTTTCACTTGTTTGTGGACATGATCTCACCGTTGAGCCATGTACGTGTGCTCGACCTCACCCGAATTCTGGCCGGTCCCTATTGCACCATGTTGTTGGGCGATTTGGGCGCTAAAGTGATCAAGGTGGAACGACCCGGTTGGCTGGAATTGTATGCTTCCAGTCGTCACGTCGTGAATCAATTTGAGATGCACCGAAATCTGCGTATTTTTTGTATGCAAGCATTTCTGGAAAACACTTGGAAAAGTATTTTTCTGTGAAAGTTTTCCGGAGGAGGAGGAGAGGAGTGTTTCCGGTGCGCAAATACAAGTGCCCCTTTCAGGTGCATGCCAATCTTGTTGCTTCAGGTATCGGCGACGACACACGAACATGGCAGCCGCCCGCAGTAAATGGGGAGAGCTGCTATTTCATGTGTGTCAATCGCAACAAACGCAGCCTGGCCATCAACATGAAGTCACGTGACGGGCAGATGCTTGTGCGACGATTGGCAGCCGACAGCGATGTTCTCGTGGAGAACTTCGTGCCGGGAGCCTTGGACCGTCTCAATCTCGGACCGAAACAGCTGAGAGAGACACACCCGCGGCTGATCTATACGTCCATCACCGGATACGGACAGACCGGGCCCTGGAGTAGGAAGGGTGGGTATGACGTCATTGCGGCGGCTGTCGGTGGACTGTTGCATATGACCGGCTCGAAGGTAGATCAGGATGAAGTTGAGTGAAAATTACTCACAGTTGAAATGTGGAAAGAACCGTGTTGAATGACAGGATGGCGAGCCGTGCAAACCAGGTGTGGCACTGACTGACCTGCTAACGGGCCTGTACGCGCACGGCGCTATCTTGGCAGCGTTGATGCATCGAGACAAAACGGGCGAAGGACAGCACATTGACTGCAATCTGTTGTCCACTCAGGTACAGCCTGCTGCCATCTGTTATTGGGCCGATAGTTTAGTGCGCAATCAGCCTATCCACTACGCGAATGATTGTAATGATCGAAAATCCCAGACCTCACGCGGTTGACTTTTTAAGAATTAAGCGTACATACATGCAGTATGTATGTTTAGGTGCCCACAGAATACAATGGGCAGTTCTGCTCAGATTTCCACCACAGGCCACACCACCACTGAACCACTGGAGAGTCATATTTGCACTTTCAGATATCAACTCTTGTAAATATCGGTGCCAACTACCTCAACGCTGGACAAGAAGCATCACGCTGGGGCACGGCACACGCCAGTATCGTGCCTTATCAGGTTGGGTGAAGCTTTGTTGGTGTCCTTGATGTTCCCTGATTGAGCCAAATGTTTTTGGTTGGTGGTTTTTCGTTTTATTTGTCGCTGTTGTCAGGCTTTCCGCACCAGCGACAATCGATATTTCGTGGTTGGCGGTGGCAACGACACGCTGTTTGCCGAATTGTGTCACCGAATCGGTCAGCCCGACCTGCCCGCTGACCCGCGATTCACGACCAATGACAAGCGCGTCGAGCACAGGCACGAACTCATTGGATTGTTGGAGAAAATGTGAGCGAAACCGCGAAAACAGTGATCGGAGGTGATCACGTGTCTTTTTTGAATTGAAGATGTTAAGAAATTTTGCGATACCACTAGTTTCCTCCAGCGTAAAAGATGTTCTCCGACCAAGAATGAAAAACTAATAAGCTGTACGAAATTAGTTATTCCAGTAAATTTCGTAATATCCTTAATGCATGAATCATACCAAGACAAGTCACACCCGATCGCAAGTTTGGTGTCGACCTATTGCTGCTGGGGGTGGCGTGTCGTTATGCGTTAAAGGGCTCGGGACATAACCGAACGAAGGGTAGCAGGACATATTGTTACATACCGTTGGAAAGCATTCCGGCAGCCTATGTCACGCACGAATTTTAAGCTCCTTGGAGATTCGCTATCTCTTGGTAGAGCGACTTTTCGTTCCAGAAAAAAAGTGAATTTTTGCACAAATTGGAACGACCGGTGCAGAAACCCCAAATGAGTTGAAGGTCAAGAAACACGTGGATAAGATTGCAACAGCTTCTCGATAACTTATCATGAGAACTTCAGTCGCTCAAAGCATTGCTTCACACGGTGAAGGTGCGAAACGTTCCAAAAATCGGCCTTATTTTTCGAGAACACAAGTTTGTCCCTAAATTTTGAGGCCACGCTTAGCACTGCGGAAATAAGAATGCAATGGGGAAATAGAGCGTCGTCGAAAGTACCAGAAAATAAGGTTTTTAAATTTTTTAACTCATAGCTAGCTCCGTGACAGGCCTAAAAATCCATTAAATTGCCGCTAAATTAGGTGGTTACATTCATCGCCAGAATTGTGACGCATAAAGGCCACAGATTGTATCGGCCTCGAAACAAAAAAATGAGAGAAACGTCTGGTTTAACAACCTATCAAGGTCCGAAGACCCCAAGGTCTACAGATCTCTCGGGGCAATCATACTAACCTGAATACGATATTCAGCTATAAATGCTTATTGTTAATAGCTATTGCAAATGTAATAGCACCAAACAATGTATCTTGAGAGTAGCTTTCGAACGATATATGACAAGCCCCAATAAATTTTTACGCTTAAGGGCAGAGGCTAAAAAATTGCTTTTTTGACGATTCTGGAATGAACCGTCACGTCACCGTGTGCGATTTCGGAATTTTGACCGTTTCTTGTCCATAGTAAGTGGTAGTATGGGCACGTCATATATCATTCGATAGCTACATTAAAGCTACATCGTTTGGTGCTATCAAATGTGCAATAATTTTTAACAGTAACGACTTATAGCCAAATATCTTATTCAGGCTGGCAGGGCTGCAGCAGCCGGACCATGGGGTTTGAAGTCGTGAAACTCGTCCAGATTGTTGGACTGTGCGTTTATCTGACTTTCTCGTTTCCAATGAAATGCAATACGTGGCTTATTTACATCACATTTCCGTCAATGAATGCAACTATGCAGTTTAGGGGCAATTTTTAGGTCTTTTTCAGCCTGTCACGCCGTTATCTAAGTGTTTCCAAATTTAAAAACCTTATTTTCTGGTACTTTAGAAAACGTTCTATTTTTCTATTGCATTCTCATTCCTGCAACACAAAGCGCGGCCTCAAAATTTAGAGACAAACTTGTGTCTTCGAAAAATGTGGCCGATTTTTGGAACATTTCGCACCCTCACCGAGTAAAGCAATGCTTTGAGCGACTGAAGTTCTCATGATAAGTTATCGAGAAGCTGTTGCAATCTTATCCACGTGTTTCTTGACCTTCAACTCATTTGGGGTTTCTGCACTGGTCGTTTCAATTTGTGAAAAAATTCACTTTTTCCTGGAACGAAAAGTCGCTCTACCAAGAGATAGCGAATCTCTAAGGAGCTTAACATTTGTGCGTGACATATGCTGTCCCAGTGCTTTCCAACGATGTATAACACTGCGCTCTGCTGCCCTTCCTTCGGTTGTGTCCCAAGCCCTTTAATGATGTTGTGCTGTTACTTACACATCACGGCGCACGCGCACTCAATAAGAATCTGGTAAATTTGGTTGCAGTTTCGCGCAACGGACACTGTCCGATTGGGTGTCGGTGTTCGACGATTCAACGATGCCGAATGGACCAGTGAACACGATGGCGGACGCATTCAACAACGAACAGGTGGTACACAATCGAATGGTGCAGAACGTTACACACTCGACTGCTGGAGACATTAAACTCATTGGTCGGTTGTGCTTTCACTATCGGTGGAAACGGAGTCTTGGGAGTCTAAAGCAACGCGCGGGCTGTCTACCAAAAACGGACCGACACAAACGTCAACTTAGTTGATCTTATGGGACCTAAGTTTGCCGTCGTTCAGTGCGCGTTAATTGATTTCAGGTCCGGCCGTTCGGTTCAGTTCAATCGATAATCGTATTCGCTCGCCACCACCCGTGCTCGGTGAACACACGTGCGAGGTGCTGAGTGAAATGCTGCAATTGAGCAAAGATCAACTGAGAGACTTGAAGAAACGAGGCGTCATTGACTATCCTGACCCTGATTCGACAAGGAGTGTTGGATAAAATACAGTTACATACATTGTCAGATAATTTTACTTTTATGAATACGATCTGTGTGTTGAAGTTGTTTTCACTCCCATTTTTTTCAACGCAATCGCTTTTTGTGCATGTATTAATCGCTGTGATAGACGCACAGTATATTTGTGTATTCGGTCCGCTGAGTTTCAGAATAATGAAACAAACACGATGAGAGTTTTCTTCCCACAGAAAATACTTTGTTCGTACAATTAACACACGCTCGCACAATTCATTTTGCATTTGTGTGAAACTATTGAATTCTTCGTGCCGTTTGCCATGGGTTCTCACCCAAATATCCTTGTGATCGCATCCAACACAAACAATAGCGAATCAACTGCCTGTGTTCAAGTTTGGCCTGTGGCTAACATCTTTGAACCCTCGACTGATCATTTTTTATGCGATAAACTGCAGGTCTTGGACGAGATACCGGACAAATACAAGAGTTAATGCTTGCTGGTAACACACGCGCACGTCGCTGTACGCTGGCCTCGTCTGTTTGATAACGTTCTTCGGATGCTCGGCGCCTTATTGCTCGAGTAAAACATCACTACTGTGCACAAAAGTGCCAGCCAGTGAGAGAAATAATAATAATTAGCCATAAATAATCCCAGCATACGGTCATTTGAAACATCAGCCCGCCCAGATGGGCACTGTATACATGCGTACATATAGTGCGTTGACAAATTTTTGCTTCGACCGTATGCTGGGATTATTTATGGCTAATTATCATTGTTTCGCTCACTGGCTGGCACTTTTGTGCACAGCAGTGATGTTTTACTCGAGCAACAAGATCTGCTTGAGGTCCTATTTGGAGGTCAATTGGCCAGAAATGTTCGCACCGACGAGGCCTGGCACCTCGCCCGTCCGTGAAAACAGGCCGAAACGGGCAAAACTCACTGCTGTTTCAATATTATGGTTCAGGCGAACAACTGGACACTGATTTTGACCAGCGTAAAAGTTGTTCACCTTTTCCCGACCTAATACTTTCACGCTGGTCCAAACACGACTGGAGCAACGACTTGCGTTCCAAGTCGTTACCGGAAATGCTCGCTAATGGTCTGTCGAAGAGTTTAGCTCTTAGGGCGGGCTTAGGTTGATTCCGGAAATCGGAATCCGGAAATATTTTCGGAAAATGCATTACTTTTGTATGTAAATTCTTGCGTTTTCCGGAAATATTTCCGGAGCCCAGAAATGTTTTGTACTTTTGCACGCTAATTATTTCCGGATTCCGGATTTGACCTAAGTTCGCCCTTAGAGTGGTCAACTGAACGCATGTATGGCTGTGTTTGTGTGACTACCAGAAACCCGCACAGAGCAGCAACATGGCACACTTGTGCACACCGCTCTTGCTATATTTCGAACGTGCATGTGCACTCAGCTGCACATATCGATTTTACGACCAAATATGTGTGTAGTATAATACTTCTCTGTATGCATTCTTTCCTCGTCTGGCATTTGCAAATGTGCCTTGCCGTGTTTATCGGGTATGTACTTGGTGTTCTGTTTATTTATGGGTGTTTTGCAGTACATCTTGATGGTCTATCATAACTGATGAACAATAAAACCACCAGTGCACGAAGCTGTTATCACTCGTACGCGCTTCATATGCGCTCGATTGTTTACTTCGCACGTAGCCCATAGCCCAATTTCTTTTTAAATTTTGCCCCTTTTCTAATGTTTCAGTGGACATGACGTTGAGCCATGTTCGTGTGCTCGACATCACTCGAAGTCTGGCCGGTCCCTATTGCACCATGTTGTTGGGCGATTTGGGCGCTAAAGTGATCAAGGTGGAACGACCCGGTTGGCTCGAATTGTGTGCTTGTATTCGTGAGAGAAATTTCGAGAAAGTGCCAGATGAGTGCACCGATCATTTGTTGCTGTTTGTGCATACAGGCCTTGTTGCTTCAGGCATCGGCGACGACACGCGAACATGGCAGCCGCCGGCAGTGAATGGCGTGAGCTGCTATTTCATGTGTGTCAATCGCAACAAACGCAGCCTGGCCATCAACATGAAGTCACGTGACGGGCAGATGCTTGTGCGACGATTGGCAGCCGACAGCGATGTTCTCGTGGAGAACTTCGTGCCGGGAGCATTGGACCGTCTCAATCTCGGACCGAAACAGCTGAGAGAGACACACCCGCGGCTGATCTATACGTCCATCACCGGATACGGACAGACCGGGCCCTGGAGTAGGAAGGGTGGGTATGACGTCATTGCGGCGGCTGTCGGTGGACTGTTGCATATGACCGGCTCGAAGGTAGATCAGGATGAAGTTGAGTGAAAATTACTCACAGTTGAAATGTGGAAAGAACCGTGTTGAATGACAGGATGGCGAGCCGTGCAAACCAGGTGTGGCACTGACTGACCTGCTAACGGGCCTGTACGCGCACGGCGCTATCTTGGCAGCGTTGATGCATCGAGACAAAACGGGCGAAGGACAGCACATTGACTGCAATCTGTTGTCCACTCAGGTACAGCCTGCTGCCATCTGTTATTGGGCCGATGGTTTAGTGCGCAATCAGCCTATCCACTACGCGAATGATTGTAATGATCGAAAATCCCAGACCTCACGCGGTTGACTTTTTAAGAATTAAGCGTACATACATATAGTCCAGCCACGAACTCATGAGACGACTTTTTTTGAAATTGGCTTGTGCGGATCCAACAATGTTCCGGTTCCACGTATTTCGGAAATGAAAGAAAGAGAAACGCACGTATTTTTTAAAAACACGCTCTCCACTCGGTGCGTAAATTCCCTTTTGACTCCCAAAACATTTGTGTGCTGAACATCGCTGCTGTTCGCGTAAGCACGCAACAAATTGAGGTCAGCCAGCTGGAACTTGTCATCATCTCCCTCAGCCAATCTCTTTCTTTTGTTTGCGAAAACACGTGTATCTGGAGCATTTTTGAATGCGGCCAAGCAAGCTTTAAAAAAAGTCGTCTCATGAGCTGGTGGCTGGACTATACATGCAGTATGTATAGGCAAGCTGCACCAGCATGAGCTCGATTTCGCAGCTGGCAGAATAGTGAAACATTCTGACGTGGCTGCTGATTTGGAAATGTTACACGTTGAAGCAGGGTTCGGCAAAAAAAAGGTTTTTGAAAAAAATTTTTTTAAAAAAAAATTTTTTGTTTAAAATTTTCGGGGGAACAAAATGTTCTAAAATGTCCAAAAACGGCCTTTTTGGGTGTTATTTTTTGTCATTTTTTCTCAAGGGTCGAAAAATTTTCTTCACAAAATCACCTTTGGGGCATGTATTTGGTACCTAAGATACCCCCAAATGATGTTATTATACCTTCATGTAATACATGGGACACAGTATGCATGTGCCTACATGGTACTTCGATGTCATACCCCATCAGGTAAGTCATATACGACTGATTCAGCTACCCGACAAGTATTTCTGCAGCTTATATTCTCAATTCTGTGTGGTTTATGAGTGAATCTTGCTTATTCGGCCACAAACTGTTGTGTCCGATACCACAGAGCAGCAATCATCGGTCCATATCAAGCACAGACTGTTGGATCGCACCGAAATGACGTAAACACCCTTGATAAGTGATGCAAACCAAGTCACAAAAGTGACTTGTCAATTAGGGCGGACTTAGGTTGAACACGGAAACCGGAACACGGAAATATTTCCGTGGTCCGTGTTCCGTGAATATTTTGGAGAATCACGGAACACGGAAATATTTCCGTGCCACGGAACACGGCAATGATTCAGGCACGCAAACGATGCTTTTGCAGTGATGATGACAAAAGCCAGAGTGCTGACGTCAAAAGCCCGCATGTTGACGCAAACAGCAACAACTATTCATACGTAAATATTTCCGTGTTCCGTGAAAATAAACAACACGGAACACGGAAACCGGAAATATTTCCGTGCCACGGAAATATTTCCGTGCACGGAAATCCACGAAACTGGTTTGTATGTAAATTATTTCCGTGTTCCGGTTTCCGTGTTCAACCTAAGTTCGCCCTTAAAGTGGCATTTTTTCGCGATTTTGCGCGTTTTTTAGGCAAATTTGGTAAACTTTCCCCGAATCTCAGACTTTTTAAAAAAAATTTTAAAAAAAAATTTTTTTTTCCAACCCTGCGTTGAAGAATACAAAGCGGAGCATGATGATTTTCTCTTTCTATTCGTTTTGAATGCACATTCGAAATCGGGCTCGTGTTGGCGTAGTTTGCCTTTAGTATAGGTACAGACTGAAAAAAAGGGAAGTTCTGCTCAGATTTCCACCACAGGCCACACCACCACTGAAGAGTCATATTTGCACTTTCAGATATCAACTCTTGCAAATATCGGTGCCAACTACCTCAACGCTGGACAAGAAGCATCACGCTGGGGCACGGCACACGCCAGTATCGTGCCTTATCAGGTTGGGTGAAGTTTTGTTGGTGTCCTTGATGCTCCCTGATTGAGCCAAATGTTTTTGGTTGGTGGTTTTTCGTTTTATTTGTCGCTGTTGTCAGGCTTTCCGCACCAGCGACAATCGATATTTCGTGGTTGGCGGTGGCAACGACACGCTGTTTGCCGAATTGTGTCACCGAATCGGTCAGCCCGACTTGCCCGCTGACCCGCGATTCACGACCAATGACAAACGCGTCGAGCACAGGCACGAACTAATTGGATTGTTGGAGAAAATGTATGTATGATGCGCCTGTTGTTGTTCGGTTTATTTGTACTACCGCTTGTACATATAGTATAGGCAAACTACACCAACACGAGCCAGATTTAGAAGGTGGTGTGTATCGACAACGAATATAGAAAGAGAAAACCCTCATGCTCCATTTTGTGTTCTTCAACGTGTGACATTTCCCAAATCAGCAGCCACGTCAGAATGTTTCACTATTCCACCAGCTGCGAAATCCAGCTCATGTTGGTGTAGTTTGCCTTTGTGTCAGCCTGACCAAGCATTATACAGTTACAATTATTGCTGTTTGTGGTGGTGTGGATTCGTCGGTCCTATGGAAAATGCAGGGTCCGTCCTCCATAATCCGATTATTCCTCATAACCAAGGAGCCAATGGGGCTGGCGTGTCATTCGTTATCCTATCGACGCAGTAGAAGTTTCGCATCTGCTGTGTGCTTGCAACTTCCACCGACATGTTGCTCTTTGTGTTATTCTTGCACAGATAGACGAGTGTTGAAGCCAGCCTTCGTGATCCATGCGCTGACTTGTACATCACGGTGCACGTGTGTACACTGAATAAAAATCTGCTAAATTTGGTTGCAGTTTCGCGCAACGCACGCTGTCCGATTGGGTGTCGGTGTTCGACGATTCAACGATGCCGAATGGACCAGTGAACACGATGGCGGACGCATTCAACAACGAACAGGTGGTACACAATCGAATGGTGCAGAACGTTACACACTCGACTGCTGGAGACATTAAACTCATTGGTCGGTTCGTCAGGTGCTCATAATTCACGTCACTAATGGGAATGGACTTACCAGACAGTCTCATTTGCTGTCGTGCAATAAAATGCACCACATAGTCTCAACTTCCAAACCCGAGCGCAGGCTACGCACAGTTGTGAAACATTGCGGACAGCAGCCTGGCTCTGGCTGGCTGGCAACCTGCACGTGCGTTTGTTCCCCGGATGTTTCAAACGTAGATTTTCATGTATACCTTCACATCACATATAGGCGTCATTCATTGTACAGCAGCGAATTTAGAAATTTACAATACTGGTTTTCTCAAACCGGCAGTGCGAGTGCTCATCGAGCGAATCGCAGTGCGAACGTGCAAAACCGACTCACACCATTGTCTGTCGACCAAGACCGAACCGATTCCACAGGGCAGATTGTTGTTGACGTCAACAGCCAGACACGGGACCGCTTTATGCGAAATTTGCCGTCGTTCAGTGCGCGTTAATTGATTTCAGGTCCGGCCGTTCGGTTCAGTTCAATCGATAATCGTATTCGCTCGCCACCACCCGTGCTCGGTGAACACACGTGCGAGGTGCTGAGTGAATTGCTGCAATTGAGCAATGATCAACTGAGGGAATTGAAGAAACGAGGCGTCATTGACTATCCTGACCCTGATTTAGCAAGTAGTATTGGATAAAATATAGTTGTGCTGCAGGTGCTTTGTCTAAGGCTATCCGATTGTATTCATTCTATTTTATGCGAATTTTTCGTTTGCTGTGATATTGGTCGCACAATGACCATACAAGAATTCATCAAATCTATCCTGATTTTCACGTTCAGTCACTGTTAACCACTGTGCTATTTGTGATTCTCACAAAACATTTTTGCTAAAAATAATCTAGCAGATCAACCACATTGCCGCAGGTCTGAAACATTCTCTTTACTCCATACTTTGTGTGCGATCATGCAACGCAACGTCATTGCCCCGTCACTGTCCCGCTTTACGATTCAGGAAAAAAATTTGACCAATTCTTATAAAGTCATTGTGCGACCAATACCCGTATTTGTGTATTCGATACGTTGCATTGCAGAATAAAGATATAAAAAAATTCACGACACTATACATTTTCGTACCAATGCAATTGACATTCATGTTCCCACAGTTCATTTTGCATTTGTATGAAATTATTGAAAGTTTTATCCCGTTTGCGAACCTTTTGACTTTTCACCCAATCATCCTCGTGATCGCATCCAACCCACCCAATGGCGAAACAACTGCTCGTGTTCATACTGTTTGTGCTCAACTTTGCCATCCTTGCACTGGCTGTCACCACGTTTGGCCTGTTGCTCTATGCAAATCTGAATCCGAATGCCGGCGCTGAGGAGGTGCGTATGTTGAGCACGCGTATGTTTGAAACATCAACCTGTATTATTAACGCGATTATCAACTACAGGTCTTGGACGAGATACCTGACAAATACAAGGAGTTGATGTTTGCGGGCAACACGCGCACGTCGTTGTACGGTGTGGCGGCCATCGTTGGCCTCGTCTGCTTGATCACGTTCTTCGGATGTGTCGGTGCCATCTGTCAGGTTGGTCACATGTTATGCTAAATTTCCAAATTCGCTGCCGCACAGTAAAATACGCCCCATAGTCAATGTCAAGTTCGAAACCCGAACGCTAACCATGCGCGGTTCTGAAACACTGCGCGCAGCTGCCTGGCTAGCTGCGTGTGTGTTGCGTGTCCGAATGTTTCAGAAGTTGTTTTTCGGGTTAGAACCTGACATTAACTATGGGGCGTATTTTACTGCGTGGCAGCGAATTTGGAAATATACTATAACAAGTGAAACATCAGCCCGCTCATATGCACACGAAGACACGCTGCCTGTTGTCACTCAACGTTGCAAAGCTTTCCTTTGACCGTAGGCTTTTATTATTTATGGCGCAAGACACGATATCAACACCAATGATTTTGACTAGAGTAAAAGTCGTTCACCTAGCCTGGCGAAATACTTTTACGCTGGTCCAAATACGATTTAAATAACAACTATTGCGAAAACCGAAGCGCATAAAAGTCCAAAATCTGCATTCGTAGATTCTGCCCTTCCAGTCTCAGAGCTACATATTTTAGTTGGATGATGTTTGTGCCACTATGGCAAAACAAGCACCATTGTCAGATACCGATGATGCTGTACATGTACGGCGCGATCATGGTGGTGGCGGCATTGGTGCTGAGTGTGCCCTACATCATAGCGATCGTCAGTCCCGACAGATACAAGCAAACAATCAAGGATCAATTGACCAAAATGAAAAATGAAGATGACAAGAAGTGGGCGCAGCTGCAGGAGACGGCCAAATGTTGTGGCGTGGCCAGTGGCGAAATGGGTTGTGCGTTCAGCGGCAAGCCGGCCTGCGTGGATGTGATGGGCGATCTGACGAGCAAGGGCGCCAGGCCAGGACTCATCACCACCGCCATCCTCATGCTGGTCATGGTTGTGATCGCGATTGTGAGTGTGCTGCTCGGCTGGGTCATACAACGCGAACGATGAATAACGGTGGGCTTGTTGCTCGCTCACCGTAGGCCTATTTGTATATTTTGTTGTACTGTGCATTTCGACTGGCTCCTGGTCACATAACGTTCAGGATTTTTTTTACACATTGATGTGATTTGGCGCCACTTCAGGCTTTTTACACATTTGTGTGATTCGATGTCAAAACTTTTGCGAATCGGTTCAGGATCAGGACTGTCCGTGATTATTATAACCATACGAAAACGTGTCAATTAGTATTTCCTTCATTTTCGAACCGCAAATCAGTGAAGTCAGTATAACAGCAGAACAATAACAAACCAAACGAGTTTCAGCAACAAACATCATGTTCAGTTATATCGTTATATCCCATCAAATAACAGCGACAAAATATCTGAGAAAGCATAGGTAGTGCAAGATGATGTAACCGGATTTGGTTGTTTGTTGTTCAGCAGATGCCACGATATTTGAATGACTGAAGTGCGATCAAACCCTGAAATGAGACAAATGTGCTTCTTGTATTTTGTGATGGAGTTTTAGCCCTATTTTTGACCAGAGTATAAAATTGTTCCGCCACCACTGACGAACATGTTTACACAGGTCAGTTGTTGAGCCACAGCCGTCACTAAATACGGCAGGGCAAAACAACATGAACGCAACACGTCCAAATATACAGTACAAGTAGTCGTTGAATATACGTCATTGAAAACGAGGCCCGTTATTAGTCTGTCAGAGTAACTCTAGCAATATTTCCAGAGAACAATTCAGCCACCAACTTCTTAATGATTTGCACCACATCTTCATCCTGCAGTACGTGATCTTTGCCAACCCTTTGAGGATTATGTTTGACCGACGAACCCCATACCAACGCACTGCAAAACACAAACATATAATTTTATTATTCTTGAATGAGTCCGCAGATGAACGACATTTGAGTGTGCAGAATACGGACGTTTTGAATTCCTTGGTGAGCGTTTTGTGGATTTTGTGGCACAGATCCTCAACACTGGTTTTGTCATGCGGCAACACAATCGGAGCGTTGTAATCGGGCAGCTGCCCTTTGGGCTTCGTGTAACTGCAAAGAGCAAACACAAATGTGGCACCTAACATCCATGTTCATGCCAACAGCAACTCACACTCTAACGAGATGCAGGTACTCCCACACTTTTTCCAACAAGTCGTCGAAATTCCATTTGTGATGCGCCGATATGGGCACGGTGTGCGGGATTTTGTAGATGATGTCCAGTTCCTGTGACGATGAAAAGCAGCAAAGTTCAGTGAATGACATTTTTTAAGCGGAATCAATTCTCAAATCAATAAAAATAATTTTATATTGTCTCGTACCATAATAAGTTTCGGATTTAGCTCACCATCTGGGCGTCATCTTTTTAAGCTTCTCAGCAGATAGAGAGCAGTGCAAGTATAGAAAAACGACAGCTCAATTGTACACTCTGCGATGAAGACGCCAGCAATCCACAAAGATCTATGACATAGCTATCCAGGTCAGATCATAGAACCGCATGTTCATGCACGCACTACGTTAAAGCATACATAAAGCTTGAAAACAAAAAAAGAAGTTACCAACTCAATCAATGAGCTAACCTCAATCGATATCTGATCGATTTTGTTGAGCACGTAGATGCAAGGGATGTAGACCCGATTGCCCTCAACCACGTCTATCAAATCCTCTGCGGTCGCGTCGTATCGTAACGTGATGTCGGCGTTGTGGATCTTGTATTCGCTCAGAATTGTGCGTACCGTTTCCAGATCGAGCTCGCTCTGTGGCACCTGAACATGTATTTGGAATTGAGGTATTTGAAATTCTGACATGCGGGACATGGGGAATTCTTTTACCTGGATATAGGAACGACGAACCAAGAACAAATGAGTTTCCGAAATGCAACGCACCAAAATCTGCTATTATCAGCCTCAACAGGCAAAACACAGGTTGATCAGTTCCATGTGAATTAAACCAACCAAAATCGACAGATTCAGTCCACCCTTGTCCTTCCGCCGAAAGCCGATGTTCGGCGGCTGTTTGTTCAGTCGAATACCGAATCCCTCCAGTTCGTGCTCCAATAGTCGTTTGTGATGCAACGGCTTCAGCACATCCAGCACAATCAGGATCAGCGAGCACGTGCGTGCCACTGCAAATTGGTCGTCATTTGTCAAACTCATAGCTCATAGTACTGTGAGGTTGGTATCAAACTTGGTGGTCACCCGTCGAGCGGACGACAAAGGTCCTTTGACAGACCGTACCGACTACCAAGACATGATTATGACTCACCAGCAATAACTTGTCGACCACGACCTTTGCCGTCCTTGGCACCTTCGATAATACCGGGCAGATCGAGAAGCTGGACATGATGGTGAGAGATAACATTCACGTCGGTTCATATAACAGCCGGTATGCACTTTTTGTTGGCATCCAGTGTTGGGGGTGCAAAACGGTGGCTTATAGTAATGTCGTCAAACCACACGTATTATTTTCGCGCTCATTTGAGCCTCATGTATAATTGCTTGTTCGACGACTTAATTTGACGACATGATTTGACAACAAAACTAATAGACAAAACGGGCTGCGACACGTCCTGCGATTTCATTAATTCTATGATTTCGAGCACGAAATCACTATATGTGACCCCGTTTGAACCCCCGACACAGAATGCCAGCAAAGTGCATACTGGCCATTGTTTTATTGGCACACCTGAATCTTGGCGCCTTTGTACCGAATGACACCAGGCACAGTGGTGAGGGTGGTGAACTCATAGGCAGCCACTTCGGAGTACACGCCGGACAAATTGGTGAGCAATGTGGACTTGCCGACAGATGGAAAACCTACAATCGTTTGCTTTTTGAAAGTCTGCGTGACTGGTGTTGTGCATATTGATCTCAAGACACATACGATCTGGCCTTTTTAAGGTGAGATCCAGGAAGAGACAGGTTCTCTTGCAGTTATGTGCAGTATGTGCATGTCCCTTTCTACCGTAAACGTAGGACTCCCTACATATGATTATATGGAATGCAGGCGGACTCGCGGACTGCATAAATTAAGAATGTATACGTATGTGCATACCATGCCGAAAGCTCTCAACCTTACTTCGACGTTCGATACCGCTCGCAAAGTGTTTGCCCGGACCAAAGTGTGTCTGTATACAGGATCTACGAGTTTTCAAGTACGCCATGAGAACGTTGAGTGCGTCCAATCTACTAAATGGTGCCCGCCCTCCATGTACCGGTATTATATTGGCATTAAAGAGCAGACCAGAGCACCAACTTTGGTCCGTACTTGATTGGTGGTGTGCACGAAAAACAACCCAGTTGTAGTGTCGCACGGAATGTATTTGTTTGGCCCGAATGCGTAAATTGTCCAGATTTTCGTGTGGCCCTAGACTGCACTTGAAACGAGGATATCTCTACACCATGTATGTAGATGGGCCGTGGGTACCGGTGGCTTAGTTATGGCTGAACCCGCACTTTATACCATTTCGTCTTACTGCTGACGCTTTTTTTCCAAAACTGTCGAATGCACGGAAAGCCCTCTATGTGCCCAGATAACATGCATATCAAAACATCGGTACGAAAAACGAGGTAGTTGCAGTAGTTGTAGGAGCAGCAGCAACAAGAGTTTTAGATAGGTTCCGACTGTTTTGGCTGAATTTCCGTGCTCGATGTACATATGGGTACAGCCACAAATGTGCAAACCATCGTAATACGCGAGCATGGTGGGTAGAGTGGGACATAAGCCACCGGGACATACATATGCAGATGCATAAGACGTCAGACGCTCAAGAAAACGCTTAGTGCACCAACACAGAACCAGCCAGCCAGTCAGGCACCCGAACAAGCCACACAACAACGATGGTATTTTTGCGAGTTGGAAAAACGGCAGCAGCGCTAGTATACGACCAAAAGCATCGAGTGCCCCATGAGTGCAAGCGACCGAAGCGTTTCTTTGGTTCAATCGAGTTATACACAAGACACAAGGACGCAAGTGCACATGCAATGCTCAGAATGTGTCGTGTCGTACGGTTCAGCTGCCTAAACCGCACCACGTACATATAGGTACCTAACTGCCCCCTCTTGCAACACAAGGCGCGCAGCAGTACTTTTTGTTAAAACTCGGTGGCGGCCGCATGGCGCTCGGCTGCTGCGTCCACTGGCTGCGAGCTTGAAATGACACGCCCGCGTGGCCAGAACGGAAATGGATTTTGTAAGCGCACAGCGACAGTCTCACATCACAACTACGCATAAGACGTCGTATATGTTTGTGTGTGTCTGCGCGATGTGCTGCTGTGTCTGTACCACATGAGCCGTTTCGCTGGTATATTTCGCTCTTTGACGCCTGGCGTTTTTGACCGTGTTGTGGACATACACATACATACATCATAGCAGCGTCTTATTATACGCACCAGTCATGGGAGAAATGTGGGCAGCGCCTGAACGTTGACACTGGCGGCAATCGTCAATGTCAAGCCCAACTTAGCGCCACGACAAACAAGCCCCTCGCCCTTTGCTCGGATTTTTATT
Source organism: Rhynchonema sp. JSB1_4 (assembly GCA_030248065.1). Classification (NCBI taxonomy): domain Eukaryota; kingdom Metazoa; phylum Nematoda; class Chromadorea; order Monhysterida; family Xyalidae; genus Rhynchonema; species Rhynchonema sp. JSB1_4. The sequence goes on from JASAMV010005483.1 coordinate 25,913, forward strand.
TGGTGTCTATTTTCCATCGACGTCATGTGTTTGAATGAAGCTTTATTATTGAATTCAGTTCGAACTCGTGTTTGAGCTTGTAGCATATCACATATATTACATTCATTCGTCTCTTTTCATGCGCTTTGAAGACCGGCGCGGTGCTTTACAATCCACCAAAACAAAACGCCACTGCCACTTGCCGTTGACCAACAACAACTCAATCCATCATGCTCACGTTTCGTCGCCACCAGTTAGAAAAAATATTTATCACTACCAGCACTTTTGTGGTCTCAGTTGTTATGTTGATGCTGCGTCACCACTGCGACATGCCTGAGTGAGCATGAGCAACAAGGTGGCGGCTTAGTCGACCGTCATACGCGTCAGTGCTGCTGTTATTTTATTTTGATGACAAATATACAAACAGGTTTATTGAGCGTTGTGAATGATACAACTGCTTTAAATTATAGTTTTTCTCTCAGGCTCAGACGTTTCGGCCAGCTTAATAACAATTATTTGAATTCCGTCAGATAAAGTCCTGTTAAGATATGAAACTTTTTCCATGCGCCACCGACTCTTCGTGAGCGCCACGAGGACAGCGTATACATACATATGTAATTACGTGAATGTCGGTCTGTGTACAGACGCCCAGGCAGGAGCGTACACAGCTTTGGATTTTGGGGGGCGCACTTTTGAAAATTTGTTTTATCCAGAGCTTGGTAAATTTTTGAAACATGATTTTTATCCAGTGCCTGCCTTTGTGTTTGAGGGAATAAGAAGCCAAAAGCACTGGAATGGTCTGAAATTGGTATTTTTTGGGTTTGTGAATTCAACGATACTGAAGTTACTACTACAGTGTAATACACGGTTTTAGCCTCCAACAGAGGCATAGGTTCAAACTGCGACTATATCGCTCGTAGCGCGAAAAAAATGGGACTCTAAAGCAACTTTGGTGCAAAGCAGCCTTGGAAGATGTTTTCTGACATATACTCTGGCAATTCTTTTGGGAGAAACTTTTCAACCTCGTTGCCTGATCCGTAAAGCGCATTATGCGTGCACTGGCTACGGAAGTCACATGACCGCTATAGCCAGTGCACGCATCATGCGCTTTGGCCGCACTCAGACAAACGCGAAAAGCGAAAAGTTAACTTTTTGCTTTTGTCTGAGGGCAAAAGCGACAAGTTAACTTTTCGCTTTTCGCTTTTCGCGCTTGTCTGAGTGCAAAAGCGAAAAGTTAACTTTTCGCTTTTCGCTTTTCGCGTTTGTCTGAGGGCAAAAGCGAAAAGTTAAGCGCGCACAAACAGCAAACATAGCGTGTGCTGTTGCTCTGTTGATGTTCGACACGACGTTTCATTCTTCAGCAAGTTCAGCTGACATGTTTGGCGGTCGGATGTGGTTTAGTTTTATTGGTCATTTAGTGGTTACATTTGTAACAGTACTTCATTTCAAAATATTTTTCGGAATGGGACGCTGGCTTTGTTGTAGTTTCACAATGTGTATCATTCAAACAAACACCGGCTCAAAGTTGAGCGTGCATTTCTGCGCCTGCCAAGCAAAACATTTTTGTCTTCTTAAGCTGGTCCATTTTATGCTATGATAACAAATGTTTGTTTGAATCATATTTTGTGATAGAGTTACATGACTAATTTCGACCAGCGTGAAAGTTGTTCATTTAGTGCAGGGGAACAACTTTTACGCTGGTCGAAATTAGTGATCCAACTCCATCACAAAATATGATTCAAACAAAAATTTGTCTTCATTGTCCTTAGTTTGCAACGGGTGTGCAGTCAGATTTTGGGAATAAGGAATCATGATGACTTTTCGCTTTTTAAACTTTTCGCTTTTGCCCTCAGACAAACGCGAAATGCGAAAAGCGAAAAGTTAACGTTTCGCTTTTGCCCTCAGACAAACGCGAAAAGCGAAAAGTTAACATTTCGCTTTTGCCCTCAGACAAAAGCGAAAAGTTTTGCGACCATTAACTTTTCGCTTTTCGCTTTTCGCGTTTGTCTGAGTGCGGCCTTTCGGATCAGGCAACGCGTTTGAAAAGTTTCTCCCAAAAGAATGGTCAGAGTATAGATGTTGACATGGCAGCAACCTTCACCTAGCGTAAGCATCAGGGTTTGGTACACCAGTAAGTACTGTACTGGCTATACTTGCGTATTTTTCCGCAAAATATATTTTTGAAAAAAAACCGTTTTTTTCCGAAAAAAAAACCGTTTTTTTTCCAAATATTTTTCCAGTACTTAAGGATACCGATTGCCCAAAAACGCCTATTTTGGAGAAAATTTTGTCGGGAAATGGCATGAAACAGGCTAAAAATGCACTTGGAGATTAAAAAGTGCTCATTTTGAACTGTTTAGCACCGATTTACATTGGTTTTGACAGCATCCTTTCGCAACCCTTGAAAATATCTCTGAAATTTTTGGAAAAAAACCGTTTTTTTCCAAAAGTTGCCACTTGGAAAAATTTCCGGAAAAATAAAAACGTATTTTTCCGGGCCTCGGAAAAAAACGGTTTTTTCGGTTTTTTTCCCAAAAAAAACCTCCCCCCCCAAAAAACCTGCATATACTACCAATTCTTGCCAGCATTAAAACAAAAGAAAAAGCGATAATACGCGCGGAGCGCGAAAAATGTTAGGTTCTGAGAGAATTACAACCACCACAATGCCATTTCAGCTGCGCGGAGCGCGATTTTTTCTTATTTTTTTGGAGGTTTCTGTGATAAAAATGTTGAGTTTTCAAGGTGCGGGGGCGCACCTCTTGATTCTGGGCCCCTAAATCTGCTCAAAGGGGCGCACGTGCGCCCCCTGTGTACGCCCCTGCGCCCGGGCCAATCTATTTTGATGATAGGGCCGTTGTCAGAGAACCTGCCACATACATACCATACCTACGTGCCCGGTAATTTATAATCGGCCTGTTTGCAGTGTAGATGGATCTTTTTTATGATCCGTGCTAACCAAGTCACCGTACGAACATCATGCATTTTAGATTGCTTATGGCTAAAAAGTTATTATGCGCCAGCGTGGTATCCCGTTGCCGCATTGGGCTGTCTCCTCACTGCATGGTCAGTCAGTCAAGCATAGCTTAGGATTAGCATAAGCATCCAATTTGGGAATAGCATGCGCAAAAAACCAGCTCGATGCTCATAGCTTCCCATTGTAACGTGCCGTGCGAGCGGCCAATAAATAATCGTTTTCAAATCCATTCATCGCATTATCTCCACAGTCCGCATTCCGCGCGCAAGCGCCATTTTCCCACTGTGTGATCCGGCACTTGGCCGCACTCCCACTGAGAGGGGGTCCAAAACGTTTTCTTATCGTTCTTTGCCCCTGTTTATATGACTGGAGCATAAGTCCGTTACTCAAGCGTTCTGTCCAGAGTACAGCTTGCGTATTTTCGCATGTGTGCTTTCTAAGTTAGTTACCGGAATATTTTGCGCGCTAACAGTCTGTCGAAGATTTTGGGCTCCTTTAGAAAGGTCAACTGAACGCATGTGGTGTCCGGGCGATTTGACAAAGCAGGTTTGGGCAAGACCACTTTGAGCAAGTGAAAAGAGCAGAGCTCTTATTTTGTACCATTGGCTTAGGCTGACTTTGGTATCAGGCTTAGGCTTACACTTAGGCTTAGTTTTGTGCTTGAGCTTAGGCTTAGGCCTACTCATTTTTAGGTTCTGCTCTCATGGCCCCTGCTCTTTTTCACTTGTTCAAAGTGGTCTTGCTCAAATGCGCGTTGTTTAATTGCGCGTCCGCCACGCATGTATGGTTGTGTTGTGTGACTACCAGACACCCGCACTGAGCAGTTACATGGCACACTTAAGCACATAATAGACCACTCTTGTTGTATTTTAAACGCGTATACGCACATACACCTGCACACATAGCGAGCTTCCCTAAAATAGTTAGCATGTCAAATCGGTAACCGGAATACACACATTATTAGCATAACTGGCCAGTTGCCTAAACGTTTCCGAGCGCATGGCACCTCGATGGCGCTTGTCGACTTCGCTAGCAGTCAGGTTTTAGTATGCATTACGGTATATGCATGATGCATCAGTTGTTATTGCAACACAGGTCGCGCATAGTTTTCACATTCATCATTTTGTTTATCATTATTTTTGTTGCATCGCTCTTATCTCGACAAATGCTGGTTTTGATAGATTTGAGCCTGATGCTAATCTCGACTGACTGTATCTTTTTGAAACTAGCCATCTGCTAACATCTGCTTCTGGCCCACGTGTCAGGTCTCACAAACCGACACAAAACGAACACTCCTAACGAATACTCCTTCATTGATAGCACAACTATAATTCAGTATTTAGGCACAAATAGACATTACATGGTAGTTGTTTCAGCCGCGTTTAAGGTGGCTGCAAGCATCCGACAACGAAGTTCAACTTATTTTATGATCCGTAAGCTTGTCAGAACCACTGATGTAACACGATCTCAACACAAGTCCAATTCCACATGATCAGTCTGACAGCCATGGTTAGCTTTGATGCGAGTTTCATTTGCGCAAAACTGTCACATTGGAGCAGGCCAGGAGTTGTGCATTGCCTCGCGAACATATGGTGATAATATTGTTTCTTTCACTTTTTTTATTTTTGTTCCACGCATGGTACGTCGTGCCCGACTGGTTAATCGCGGAACTAAGACCATAAATTCCACATGACCAGCATAACTATTAGGCATACAGTGCATGTGCTGTGTATTGCAATGCTGGTGCCAGTCAGGCGGCTTGTTTCACACCAGTTTAGTCTGTGTTATGATCATGCTGAAGACTGACTTGAAGCTCAGACCGTGAGTGCTTCATGAAAGCCACAGCGAAAGCTAACAGCTTTTCAACTGACTTTGTTATCGCACTCTACCACTAAGTGTGTCAGGTCATCCCGTTGTGTGCTGGCTTGAACAAGAAGCGCATACAAATTAAATGCCACTGGCCTGAATCTGCATGTGTATTTGCAAGAGAGGACACAATTCTCATATCACCTTGCATATAAGTACGAACCTGTCTTGTGAACCCGTGCAAAGCAACTAACTGCGCGCTAACAGATTTTCAGTGTTCATTCTTGTGTATCCTAGTTCTTGGCGTACAGTAGACAGCTTTCATAGCACATGTAGTAGTACTCGTGTGTGCGAGCACTTAGCCATACGCTCATGCTTGTCCATGGCTTGTAGTACAATCCCTTTTATATCAATCAAGCTCAACTCAGGCGCGCTATAATCGACGCATCGTATGTTGAGAAGCTACTGTTTAATCCGGCAAGTGAGACTGGCACACTGTATTTTCATGCCGAGCAAACACGCCACAGTGTTCATTATTGTTCCTTGTATGTTTCCATGTGTCTGTTCCGGTATTGTGCAGTTCCTTTGCAAAAGACGATTGATCGAACGCTGCAGCTTCGGACAGTACGGAAAGGTCAAGTTCGGAGTCCAGAATGCAAAAAGTAAAGGTGCTAGGCTGCTGTCACTGTCACACTCGTGCAGTCTTTACCTCAGCTGAGGGCCAGTGCACACACGTACGCAGTTTATGGCCCAGTCAGCTGAGTCTGCTAAACAGTGGCATCCACCCAGCAAACCGTCAGCCAGCAACAACGCAAAAATAATTACCAGCCTATTGATCGACACGTGCATAAGGCCACACGGCATGACAAGCCACTACCGGTGTATGTTCTGGCTGCACACAAGTGCCAACCGTCCGTTATTGAATTCCACTTGCACTCCGCTCCGGCCTGGCGACGCATCGTTAACCCTGCGCCGCTGCTCCCTCTGGCCAGAAAAAAACGCAAAGTCGAAAACTAACTTCGTTTAACGAATTCTTGCAAAAAAGCCAACCAACAGCACACCGGGCGAAGATCGCATGCTGCGTTGGCTGGTAATAACAAGCTGACTGGCTTGTGCGTGTATAGCTGCAGAGTTTGACGAGCACGTTCGTCCATGCTGCAAGCAACCGTATGCAATAACGCCGCAATTCACACAGGAGCACAGGGGCGCGCGCTGTCGAAAAACGGCTGTAGGACTTCCACTGTATCTTGCTGCCTGCCATCATGTCCCAGTTGATGTCTGTATTTTGTGGCAGCTTGTGGCTGCCAGAGCTTCCTGAGTGCTAATCTCAGTCATTTGTCTCCGTGCACTCTCTTATGCATCCAGCAGCAGCGTTATCTATTCGACTCAACTAATCTGTATTCCAACCACTTGTCACAGCATTTCCATTCCATCATTCCCGCGGTCGTCGTCATCGTCTATGCCCCAGCTGTTTGTAGTTCGGCGCACGACCTAACCCTTGAATGTTTTTTCTCATTCGCTTGATTAGGCTCAGACATGGTGGCGACACGCACTGTGCACGCGTAGGTATCTAGGTTTAGTCAGCTATGTACATATTCATGGTGGGAGGCAATCTCAGTTCCGGCCGTTTTTATAGGCAAAGAAGGCTTGAGCACATAAATTTGTAATTTAAAACCAACGGCAACCCTGCGACATTACAAACAACAACGATGAGGACTATGTATACGTGTTAGCAGCTCAGCGCCGAGTGCTCATATTTATCTTATGTCGTGCCACGCCGTTAGAAGCTTTTTGCATTTATTCGTTTCCAGATTTTTGAAACCTGAGGATAGCCCAGAAGTATGACTCCATCCACGTGACAGAAAAAAGATAATCCGTTGTTTTCGAACAGAACAGAAAGGGCAGCAAGAGTCGGCAAAGGTGTACCATTAGCACCAACGGCAACAGACATTACAATACTGAATGGGTGACCTGCGTCACCATTTAAATTTATATCTTGCTCACACACTGTCGTTTCCAGGACGTTCTATCAACAGATGGATACTTATCTTGTTTGTATTTTATTGCTTATGTTTATTGCGCTACCATGGTTTTTGCAAATCGATTAGATCCCAGCAAGTGGAGAAAGCATTTCCCTATCAAGTTTCATTGCAACAAACAGCCCTACGTACCGTGCTGGAAATGTACACAAAGGCGCGGGCTGCTGCTGCCACCAGATGGTGGTTTTTTTAAATTCATTTGCCAGAATGCAAAGCACTGAGCGGGGCTGCCTGTCGCAATTTCATGATTGAAAACCAACAGTTTCATTCAGATTCAAAACGTTCGCAATCAAGTGGGTCATGCCTAATGAAATGAATTATCGACCAGCATGAAGGAGTTCGCATTCTAATCCATTCACACCCGAGTGTCATGATGTGCATGCCGATGCTGCTGGTGTTCATGTCGGTGCCGGCGGCCATGATCGCCGACGGTCTGTCCTACCCGCACGACATCATCTGCAACAACGGCACCGGCTACGCGTGCATCTGCTACAAGAAGGACGGCTCGTTGGCCGACTACGCCACCGATTGCAACACGTACATCACGCCCGGCAAGAACATCAGCGTCGTCATCATCGAATTCGGCGGACTCAATCTTGCCGGACACACCTACACTGGCGATCCGTATGAAAGTCAATTCAAGAAAACTGTATCCAGCATACTGAGCGAGCACTGTCAGAATCATGCCGAGGAATGTCCGGGCACCATATTGCCAATCAAACCGGTTGGTCAGGTTTCAAATTTATTTGCCATGCGTACAGTAGGTCGAATCTGGCATCAGAACGTGTATATTTGAAGATCAGCACTGACCTGTCATGCATCAACAGCCATGAATTACCTACGTACTTGCCACCGGAATACAAATTAAAAGAATTGGTGTTCGACCAGATGGTTGCTAGACCTAGGCCTACACTTATCGTTTGACTTGGGCTTGCACTAAGAGCGATATCAAACTTGGTGATCGGATCGGATCGGCCCTGCCTTGGTCACGCGACTTAAGGATATTAAGAAATTTAGTGACGCCACCAATTTCGACCAACGTAAAAGATGTTCCCCAACCTAAAATGAATCACTTTTAAGCTGCAGGAAATTAGTGGCTCCATCAAATTTCTTAATATCCTTGATCCAAGAATCACGCGTGACCAAGATCCGATCCGATCCGATCACCAAGTTTGATAAAGCTCTAAGTGCGGGGGTGAGTGCAGCTTAGTGTAACGTAAGCCAAGCCTAAGCCTAAAAGTGAACCTTCTGGTCGAGCCCCATTTGTAGGAGACCACACTGAGACAAGTCGATCAATTAGTTTACCTTCTTCTAGGGCCGTGTCGTGCTACTGCAAGTCGACTGTGTGAGCGCGCACGAACAAGAAGGCAACAACGAGGACATGACGTCGGTACAGTTCGTGGTGCTGAAGACGCAGACAAGCTTCCAGTTATCCAGTGACTTTGTCATGGACGCCGGACTCGTTTCCCGTTTGTTGCTCATGAAGATGCGTAATTTGGGTCGCGGTGTCGGTGGCGGGATGCGCGTTCGACACATCTACCGCTTCACGCGTCTCATTCCGGCCGTGCCGTACCCGGACTACGATGTTGACACGCCCGCAAAAACGCCGGTGGAACAGAACAAGGTGCTCGTCTACATTCTCAGCACAATAGCGGCGTCGCTATGCGTCTGCTATGTCATCGCCATCTACAAAGTCTGCGTGTAAGTTGGCATGCTCACGGGTATCTTCACGCACACTAGCATCTTAGCCCCACGGAATGTTGTTGCACGTTGGACCCCAGCAGGATGGTTCGTGTTGTGCTGTGTTGGTTGTGTTGTCCCAACAAATAGAACTGCCCGAATTATGTCGGTACTGTACCCTTGTTGTAACAGTGCATAAATATGTACGTTCACCAGTCATCACGGATGTTGTGTGTGACGTGTTGTGCGTTTTTCAGTTGCAGTAAACGATTCACCAACGAAATGAAAAAGAACGAAGAAGACGCCCATCCGAAGGGTCATCAGATGGGATCAGCAACCACAGCAGGGCGTGTAAGTGGGACACACGCTTAGATGTTGTCTTGTGTTGAGTGCATTTGTGTGTGCAGCCACTGTGTTTTTTTCACACTGATCCTTTATAACCACATCATTAATTCAATACACAAATGTTCTTCAGGGACTACCATCAGCGCAAGAAATTGGAACGGGAGAAAGAGAAGGAGGCGCTCAACAACGGTCAACCGACTGCGTATGGGGCGATCGGTGGCGACGAGACGACTGGTCAGCCAGCTGGCAGCAGCTTGGCAAAACTACAGCCGTCTAATGTGGTCACGCAGCAGCAGCAACCTTTGCCTTTCGTTGACACACCACAAACTGTTCGCAAGAACGTGCCTGGTCGACGTCGGAGCAGTGGCACGACCAGTTCGTACAAGAGCAGCAATAGCAGCCGGCGATCAACCAACGGTCAACAACAGACCGCCGTCGAAATCACGGCCACCAATGAAGAGCACACCGAACCGACCGAATCCACAGCTCTCATGTCCGCCGCAACCGCTCAGGTCGATTCGGCAACCGCATCCGGTGTCTATCCGCCGTACGAGGATCCCGGATATTACTTGGCCGAAAATCCGTTTCCAGAACCGCCTGAGCCGATGGAGGCCGACAATGCGCAACCACAGATGGACGATCACGCCAATTATGAATACTACGGCCAATACCGCGAGCAATACGATCAACAACAGCAAGATTACGATCCGAACTATCAATACTACAATCAGTATAACTACGAGGAGCAAGGCTGGGACGATCAACAGTACGCCAACGACGGCACATATCCATCTCCCGCCATCCCCAACGATTATGCGAACGCACAAGTGGCCGTCGACAACAGCGACTACTATCCGAATGACTACTACTCGCAGCCCAGTGAACCGCCGCCTCCACTGCCGCCATTACCTGACGATGTCGCTGCAACACCGACTCCACCATCCGAACCCGAGCCGATCCTGGTCTCGAAGGTCAAGCAATCAGCGCTTGGCAAATCCATATCACTTAAATCGATTGAACGTGTTCAGGTTTGTCGGGTGTTGAGTTTTTGTTTGCTTGCGTAAGTCATACCATATATGTAGAAGTTCAATGTGACCTTATTTACGGGCATCACATTAGATAAGATTAGAGTCTGATTGTCAACCATCAATTTCAGGCAGCCAACGAGAACGCGTCGAGCAACAACAGTCCACTGCCGGCCATTCGCGAACGACCTCCACGTGCGGGCACGATCGGTGACATCAACAAAGCCGCTGATGCTGTCAATCAAGACAGCGACTTGTCATCTGATTCGGACACGGATGTTGAGGAACAAGAGGAGCTGGCGGAAGAAACAACGTCAATGTCGATACCAGCGACTCGCATTGTGCCGTACACAATCATGGCACCAACAATGACGCCCACACAAAGCGTGGACGTGCCTGATGCTCCGACAATCGATTCGAACCACTCACAAACACCGCCATCGCCCACTCCCAACAACCACCAGCACAACATCCGGCCGCACAGGACAGTACCGACCACATCGGACACAGATGTGTGGCACGCCAAGGCTGTGATCGGCAACAATGTACAAAATCATGCACACGTACCGCGCAGTCACGAAATGATCGAGATGAACGCCATCTCCAACCGTCCTCCGCCACCTCCTCCTCCTCCACCACCCCGTCCCGTGCCACCACCACCACCACCGGTGCCAAATCGTCCACCTCTTGGCAAACCAGCAGTTGTGCCGCCATTACCAGCAACAGCCACTATGCAAGGACAATTCGCACGCAGCACCGAGCATTTGATGACAACAGAGACGGCCGATGACACCGCGGCACCACCGGTGGACGATCCGGATGTGCAGCAATTCAAAATGATTGTCTACGATCCGAATGACAAGCCGGCGTACGATGCCGAAACGAGCTCGGACGCGGCGTCGAGTTCCGCCGGTGAGGAGGAGGAAAATGTGCACGACAATCAAATGCAGCTCACCGCCAGCAGCTACGCGAGACTCAAGGAGTCGCAGGCGTCCATGAACACACCGACCGACCCCACAAACGCTCCGGACACCGCCACTGTGGTGGCTGCGTCAAAACAGACAACCGTCTGATCATTGGTCATTCGTTTATTTGTGGACGTTACTACCAGTCAGACAAACTTGTTGTTTTGTTGTCCCGTCAATCTCAGATTTGCCGTGAACCCTGTCATTCATTTTCATTTAGTTTCTCGCTTGTATTTCCACTGAAGTGCATCATGTTCCCCAGCTATATAGTTCATTCTGACTTCACTCATACATTTTGACAATACATTCCTTGTTCAACTGTGTGGTTTCTCATTGCTGCTGCTGCGTGTTATCAACCCCGTGTGTCACCCCTTCCACGATGCAAAAAAATCACTTATATTTTGGTTATTTATCAAGGATATTCCATTCAATAAGTCAATATTTTCATTGCAACACAAAAAAATTGCAGTTTTTTGTGAAAAGTGAAGCTTTTATCTGCACATACTGTCCAGTAAATAATAAAGAGATTTAATTTTGGTGTCCGACACCGACTGCTTAACTTTGCTATTATTACGTTGTGTGTTCGTTACTAATGTACTCGACTGCCAGACTTTGTGTATCAAGCATTTTCTCACGTCGTGATTTATTTGCATGTCATGAGTTTTGAAATACACTTACAGTATACGAAGTGGACCAGTTTGAGATACGGACTATGCATACTGACGGAAAGGAACGGCTGTGCAGAAAAGGACAAACAAAGTTTTCGCAAATGTTGTTGAAAAATGGCTGTTGTTGGACGGGACCAGTTCGCAGACGAAATTTACTCCGATGTGCAGAAAACCTTTTATTGACTGAGTAAAGCAGTCAAATACCATCTAATCACCCCCAATTTCTGCAAATAGCACACGCCGTTGCGTCAGCATGAGAATGAAACGTTAGACATACCAACAAATCCAATCCGGGCATCACCAGTCTTGGCCACATCGAACCCCTCGCCACCACCGCCGCCGCCCCCTTTCGGTGTGATCAATTCACGTCGCAATTTGGCCAATCGCGCCTTCAACAGTCCCAGATGGCCCATCGTGTTCTTGTTGCGCTGTGTGCGCGCCATCTGAACCATAATACTCAGTTGAATAGTGCGTAACGGACAGCAGATATTAAACACCATGATCAACCCCGTCTTGACGGTAACGCAGCCAACTTTGAGTATTGTGCGACGGTTCAGTCCCGGGGCACAGGTTCAGGCCCGGACGGCTCAGGGCCGGCTGGAGCTTAAGCACATACAAGACAGAACGAGGCGTCTCACGCCAATATTTATCAATTTAGAAAATGTAGCAAAACAAACCTCAGCCTCAATATCGGCGATTTTTTGCATGATCGACATTTTGATCGAATGCAGCGGATGTGTACGGTAATAAACAGAAAGCAGACCTGAACGGAAACCGGACAGATGTGCACTAAACCACACACAAAGGCGAGTAAAATCTACCAGAGTATTATATCAGCGGACTGTCTACCGCAAGCACCAAAAAATTACGAATCAACAGCATTGCCCAAATGTTTATTCATGAAAATGATACTCGACTAACAGACTAGCATAGCACCCACTATGTCGGTTAACATTTGGCACAGTCTACGGACAAGACAACGCAAAAAAGAAATTGAAAAATGTAAACAATGTGCGAAGAATACGAAAAAACCGATATTCGGTCAATTGCCTTTCCAACATCAATTGTCTTCTGTTTTGTAAGGCACCACCTGCGGTTGAAAGTCCTTTGACGCGGCTTGTTTGAAAGCGTCCGCGTACAGTTCTAAACGTTGGGTCATCTGAAACAACTGTGAGTTCACGTTGACCTGCGTACATTACATGTGATTGGAACAATGTGCAAGCTGTCAAATGCGGTGCAAAACTGATCACCGAAATGTCCATTCAATGACATTGTAATAGTGCATAGCAGCGATGTGGGGGGGGAAGGGAACCCACCCCACAAACCCTCTTCTCCCCCAAAAAAAAAAAAAAACACAACCCCCCCCCAATACCAAACCAGCACAGCTAACCCTGAAGGCCCATTTGTCCTTAACTTGTCGACACAGATTTAGATCCATTTCGACCACCAACAAACCGTCGCGCGTCCGGGATAGACCCTGTGTGGATTAATGCAGTGCCGTTTGGCAAACAAAACGAATATGGCAAACATCACTTGTGTTTTACCGGTGTGCGACTGCCGTCAGGCGCTGCCACATAGCTCGATCCGTAGAACATACCGAAATCGTGATGCGCCGGCTTGCCATCGCCTGACGTGAACTCATTCGAATACGTCTCCTGAAACGTATGGTTCGTCCGTAGCGGTGCCAGTTCATATCGCTGCCCTGCATGTGGCTAAGTTTACTCTGAACCTATGTAGACACAGGCAGGGTTTTTGCCACCAATAGTGGCTTATTGGGCCACTAAAAATTTGAAGGAGCCGCAAGATTTTGGCAAATGAGCCACCGGAATTTCATGAAGCCAGTGCTAAGGAAAGAGCCACTAGATTTTGGCAAATGAGCCACCAATGGACCCCTGGCCCATTTTGAAAAAAATTTACGCACAAGCTCTGCCCATGCGGGGCACCCCCCACCCCCCCCCCCTCCGTACCGAGCACCTGCCTCCTAATCGGCTTTTGGTTCAATCAAAATTTCTTTAGTTGAACAGGAGCAGCAGTTGGAAAGCGGTGAATGGTTTGCACGGTTCAGAACAAAATAAGTCACTCCTCCTCACGAAAGAAACTTCAGAAACTTTGAAAGAAGAAAAAACCGATCAAGAACCGAGTTCGTGGTTCCCTACCGGTAGATCCCCCGAAACTCACCGTTCCGACGCGATTGATGGCACACGTGAAACAACTATTGGCAATGGCCGCGTTGCGAGCCTCGACCGGCCACAGCGGCTCGCTGAAAATTCAATTCTTGTGAATAGTTTAATTCATGATAACGAACATATGACAATTTTTGCGCACCTCAGCGCGCCAACAGTGGCGGACGGATTGAATATAATTTCGGCGCCGTTCAGCGCGAACATCATCCAATTTTGCGGGTGATGACGACCGTAGCAAATGTTGATGGCAATCTTTCCTGCAGAAATGCGAGTTTGACAACCGGAAACCAGACAATTGTTGCGAAATCAATTACCCCAGGGCGTGTTGAACACTGGATGACCGAGTGTTGACTCCATGTAGTAGGTGGACTGCAAACGGCACACGACTGGATAAATTGTTATTTATATAATTTCTTGGAGCATAGCCGCATACCTCATTGAAATCGCCGACCCTGGGAATGTGGTTCTTACGCGTCTTTCCCACGACAACACCAGTGTGACTGATCACCACGGTTGTGTTCCACAAGGTTTCACCATGTGCTTCGTCGCGCTCCAGTATCGATGACAGAATCATCATGCCATATCGAGCAGCCAGCTTGATAAATCAGGCAATCGTTGACCACTAGCATTTTGTTGTAGACAACCGAGATCACAAACCTGTTTGCAGAACTCGGTGGTCGGTCCGTTTTCGGCAGATTCGGCCAGCTCGCACCACGGCTGTTTCTCGCGCGTGCAGATGGCGAACGGCATATCTGCAGAATCAATCAAATAGTCAATCGCCAGAAACTACAACACCAAGGCGAAAAGAAACAACGAAAGAGAAAATAGGAACGCACGCCAGAACTCCTGCAAGCACAGAATGTTGACGCCAGCTTTGTGCGCGCCATCGGCGATCGTGGCGATACGCGCATGGATGGCGTCACGCTGCGCCTTCAGCGGAGCACTGGTGGGCAACACAATCCGGTTTTGGATCAGACCTACTCGAACCTGTATGAACCAGACTCAAGACTCGGTACATACCACCAGTGGTGTCGTTGGGGACGGGTTGGGAGGGGGTTCCCCCTGCCGGGTATCCAGGTATTGATAAACTGAAATTTCAGCCAGATGGTATCCTGACTTTCTGGCCAGGGTATTTGGCCCACCCAAGAAACATTATTTTTTACCCTTTCAAAAGCAATTTTTTTCAAATTCCCTTCCAAGTGATAGACACATTTTTAAACATTTTAAAGGCATTTCCTGTGGCATCCTAAACCTTCTTGGGGTTAACCCACACGCCTCCCAAGCCGGGTATCCTGAATTTTCGGTCAGGGGTATCCCGCCTCTTGATTTCCCAACGACACAACTGCATACCACATTATGAACAACAAGACCACATGCCTTTCTGGGCGCACGAGTGCTCTCAGCCGCTGCCGTAAACGTGTACCCCTGAATCTCGAAATCGTTCTTACCACCAATCGCAGCAAGATCTTTCGCAATGTCAAGCTTTCTGAAGAAAAAAACGTGCTTGCAGCACCATATATTTAGTTAATTTTACCACCTCTACAGTCGCCTGATGAAAACCAACTTGGGCAGCGTTCCATACAGAATTCGATAGACTTCATCACGAACTTCCGAACTGGGTAGCTCGTTGAGAACACTTTCCACGCTGTTGATTTCACTGCGCGAGCCCATTTTGGACACGAAACCTGTGGAAGACAACTATCACTAAAGTGTCAAAAAGTCACGCCAAAAACATTTGTACGCAAACAATCAACAGAGAGCAAAGATAAGACAAATAGTCAGGCGTGAACCTGTCATTGCATCAGGAAAATACATACCAGTGGAGGCTTGTTTAACGGTTTTATGCACACGAAGGTGACAGAAATGCACTTTAGTTTCTTATCACAAAATTTGGGGCTTTAGTCAGGCTCAAGTGATGGGCAGACAAGAGGCACCAGATATGGTAATGGTTTTGTGCTTACCAAAGCGATTATTGCCATTAAGTCTAAGATACACAACACACCAAACGCATCAGTTGGCTTGTTTGCGTGCCATCTGCAGTATCAGACGAGGCACACTGGAATCAGACGTCCACAGGATTTTGTGATCGAATATGCCCCGACTGTCAACGTGCGTCAGCCACGCCGGCACGCTACCGCTCAGACCGAAATAACACTGTTTGGCTGCCAGAAGGCTGCAAACAAAAAAACGCCGTCATAGCAAACAAAGCTCTCGGTGTTTGAGTCACGCTCGAGTGCTCGACTACGCTACTTGGTAACAGGGTTAGAGGTCGGGGAGGGGGGGGTACCCGACACCCGACAGTTCCAAAAAAAACCGACACCCGACATCTAGTTTTTGAAAAAACCCGACATTCGACACCTAGTTTTTGGACCAAAAACAGGCAAATTTTTGCTCATTTGCATCATTAGTGCAATTTTTGGCTCTAAAGTTACTGAATTCAAGTTTTTTCACACGAAATAAACACCAGAATGTCACATTCTGCCTGCGTCTCCGGAAACATTTGGTTCGAAGAAAATTTTCTCTCCAAATTCTTCTGTCAGCAAAACTGATGTTTTGAACCGTAAGCATCGGGTCCCAAAAAACCCGACACCCGACACCTCTCTAACCCTACTTGGTAATCGCCCAATGTTCGGGAAGTAATGAAGTGACGTGACAACACCGAGATTTGCCGGTGGCTGGTGTCGGTGAGACACGAACTCCAAGGTGGACAATTTGCCCGTGTTTGCGACCACTGATTTAGGGTGGGGTCGAAAACCCCGAAAAAAACGCCGAAAAAACCCCGAAAAATAAAAACCCCGAAAATAAAACCCCGAAAACGAAAAACCCCGAAAAAAACCCCGAAAACGAAAAACCCCGAAAAATATAAAATGCGTGGAAAACAATTCTTTTGGTTAGAGAAGGGTATTCATGTCGTTCGTGCACCAAAAATGGGCACTGGTACAGTTCGGGCACAAGTTAGGTAATTCTCCTTTGTTCATGTCTTCCTGGCTGGCAGCCTAAGCCTAAGCCTAACCCTGAATGAAGGCCTATTCCGTTAAACTTTTGTGGATGTTGCCTTCATGTGGCCAGGTCTTCCTGGCTGGCAGCCTAAGCCTAAGCCTAACCCTGAAGGAAAGCCTGAGCAGTTAGGTTTTTGTGGAAGTTTTCTTCAAATGGACAGGTCTTCCTGGCTGGCAGCCTAAGCCTAAGCCTAACCCTGAAAGAAAACCTGTGCACCTGTACATTTGTGGATGTTTCCTTCATATGGACATGTCTTCCTGGCTGGTAGCCTAAGCCTAAGCCTATGAACAAGCCTAAGCCCAAGTCTAGGTTCAAGTGTGATCCGAAGCCAATTTATTAAGTGTAGGGGTGATGTTTCACTCGTGGCGACATGAATACCCACCTCTAACAAGATTTTTTTTCATCCCTGACATTTTTTATTTTTCGGGCTTTTTTCGGGGTTTTTCGTTTTCGGGGTTTTATTTTCGGGGTTTTTCATTTTCGGGGTTTTTTTCGGGGTTTTCCGTTTCGGGGTTTTTTTTCGGGGTTTTCGACAGCCACCCTGATTTACGATGCCTCAACGCAAGTTACATAATCCTCAAAGAAGAAAGCACAACACTCACATTTTTCCTTCGTCCGTCAGCGCGGTGTCCATGAGATCGTGCAATTTGTCATAGGATGCTGTGTTGTAGATTGTCTCGGATGTGAGTAGAAGATTGAATCTGAAGCAATAGTAGTGACATGTCACATTGTAGCTTTGACATGTGCCCTTCCTGCGCTGTTTCCTTGAATGTCCGGTATGAAATAGATAGTCATGGATTGGCTCGTTTCATGATGCGTTTGTCGAACATCAAGTGGTATGTTTCGAATAAATGAGATTCTGGACAGGCGACCCACACCCGCATACCAGTAATATGAGCAAAATACTGGCCAACATTAATACTTTCACGATGCAAAAAATGGTAATTGTGTTCAAACAAGAAGGTGATACAAATTTGGACCGACTGTAGTCTCAGGATCTGCAGTTGGGGAGAGGTTGGGGGAGTTACCCCTTGGATGGGGTGTGGGAAATCGGCCGGGGTGTGAGGTATGGGAAACGTTTCACTTTTGAAACAAGCACCCCTAAGAAATGACGTTTTGACCCCGGGAAATACTAAAATTGACCATGTTTCGCCTAAAAATGTCAAAAATCGCTTGCTACCGCAAGAAAACACTGTTTTAAGCACTTTTAGGGCACCTTTTGGTACTTTTAGAAGATTTCTGGGGTAATTTTTTCAGAAAGCCCTCTCGGGTATGGGAAATTTTGGGGGAAACTCCCCCATGGCAATGGTGTAGCTTGGGGGGGGAGGGTGGGGGGTCCCCCCCTAGGTACAGTAGGTAGGTTGCCGCCCCTCGCCTGGTACAGTAGGTAGGTTGCCGCCCCTCCCCTGGTACAGTAGGTAGGTTGCCGCCCCACCTAACCTTTCACCCAAAACATTCATTTTTGGCTTAAAATTGCATAAAATTAGCATATTTGTCTGCAAATAGGCGAAAAATCGCGCGCTGCGCGCGAAATTAGTGTTTTAGGCCACATTTTCTTCAGTATTTAGACATAAAAAATTTCGGTTTCCAGATGACCCCCCCCCCCAAGTGGTACGACCCCCCTAGCTCGGCTGGTACAGTAGGTAGGTTGCCGCCCCGCCTGGGTAGCTACACCACTGCCCCATGGTATGGCAAATTTTTGATTTTTGGGGGTATGTATGGGAAAATTCCCGAAAATTGGGCCGGGTATGGGAAAATTTCGATTTCTCAACGACACCACTGCCTGCACCGGTCAGTTTCTTTTGGCGGTAGCTCAAAGTGTTCAATTTTTTGGTATCCTTTTCTTCGATATTTTAGAGTATGGGTGTGGCTTTTTTCAGCAAAGATGTCGATGTGGGGTTTTCACCAAGTGTGTGGGTTTTCAAAATTGTATGGGCGCAAGAACCCTTCCATACGAACGCAGGCAAGGACAGGCGATATTGGTGATCGAGCAACGGGCAATGTCGTGTGTAGGCATCCAAAAAAGTTTAGGTGTCGGGTTTTGACACCCTGTATCCGGATGTCGTCACCCAAAAAACATTCCCGCAGACGACTAGCTAACGTGTGATCATGACCAGCATCCTTCAGTCGAGTACAAACATCCGCCCAATCCCCGGCAATGTATTCAGTAGTTTTGCTGGGCTCCTGTTGTTTGCCCGCGAGCGAAATATTGGCGTCAACATTTGGCTTGGTCGCATGGTGCAGTGTTTCTTCGTTCTGTAAGTTGGGCTTGTCACGGAGCGAACCGGTTGGAAGTAAAAGAAATCTCTGAAACAACTTACAAAATCTTGAAAGCAAACGAACGAGGCGCCGTGCAGCAGCGAAACGATGCCTGGAAGACCGAAACCACAACCGATCTGAAAGAAAGCTGCGCACATATCGCATTACGCAACCAGTAAATTTTTAGACTCCGTTTTTTTCAAAGATTCTATTACTATCAACCCAATGCAGACATTACAGATGACAGAGCACACATACACACACCTCAATCACTCGATAAGGAACACTTGTTCTTGTGTCGCGATTGTGGAGCAGAAAACGGCACAAATCAACGGAGCACTCCCATAGCTTGAATCCGCCTTCAAAAATTTTTAAACTTCAATTCCTGAAACGGACCGAGTAGGGTTAGAGAGATGTCGGGTGTCGGCTATCGGGTGCCAAAAAAGTGTAGGTGTCGGGTGTCGGGTGCCTCCAGGTGTCGGGTTTTTTTGGGACCCGACACCCGACAGCCGACACCCGACACTTACGGTTCAAAACATCAGTTTTGCCGAGAAAAGAATTTTGAGAAAAAATTTTCTTCGAACCAAATGTTTCAGAAGACGCAGAATGTGACATTTTGGTGTTTATTTCGTGTGAAAATACTTGAATTCAGTCACTTGATCCAAAAAATCGCACTAATAATGCGAAGGAGCAAAAATTTGCCTGTTTTTGGTCCAAAAACAGGTGTCGGGTGTCGGGTTTTTTCCAAAAACTAGATGTCGGGTGTCGGGTTTTTTTTGGAACTGTCGGGTGTCGGCTTTTTTCTCAAATATCGGGTGTCGGGTATTTCCAGATGTCGGGTGTCGGGTACCCCCCCGACCTCTAACCCTAGGACCGAGTTTAGCAGACTCGTTTCCTATGCCTGATGGGCTGACGGATCTTTGGGAAAATTACTCGCACGTCAAGAGTCGTGGAACCACATTAATTGATCATTTGTTGAATACCTTCGTACTTCCCATCGACAACGTCACAACGGTGTTGCTTGAGAATGCCCGTCCATGGTGTGTCGTTGTCAGATGAGGTGCTCTGCAACACGGCTTCCTCAACAATTGCAGGTTTTCGATACAGAATGTTCCTGTTCACCTTCGCTTCTCGATCACTAGCAGCCTTCCCACACCATTTGTCACTTGTGGAAACAAGCGTTAAGAATTCCCCATTGTCGTTCATCATTATCCAACAATTTTATTGGTATATATGAATATGAATGTGTCCGCAGCTGCGCTTCGGTCGGTGCGACGACCAACTGGTCTCAAACGTAGGTCAGTAATTTATATTTGCGAAAAAACGGTTTTTAACGCAGTTTATGGCTTGACAAGCGCCACGTCAGTGTATTTTAAGCCTTGCTTTCACCTGTTTTGCCGTTTCAAACCATCTTATAACATAGTTTCGAACAGTGTGGTGGCAGGCCAATCGACCCAAGATACCCTAGGGGGGGAAGGTTCCGGACTTACTCGAGATACCCCCCAGAGGCTCCCAAGATACCCCTATGGTCCGTCAAAAGGCAAAAAAGGTCGCTTTTTGCATGCAACTTTACTGCAAAATTGGCCTAAAAATGGGTATTTTTTGACATTTTTGCCGAAAATTGGCCTAAAATGACCATTTCGGGTGTTTGCGCGCGGAGCGCGCGATTTTTGGGGTTCCCGACCCCGAGGTCGAAAAACACCTATTTTTGCCTTTGAACACCATAAATCTACTTACTCGAGATACCCTTTGGGGTCGTCTCCAGTGTAGTTCCTGGAGGGGGGAGGGGGTGGTCCCCCCTAAGGTACACTAACCGCCGCGACCAAGGTACACTAGCACACTAACCGCCGCGCCAGGTACACTAACCGCCTCAATTTTTGCCTAAGATCGGCATTTTTAGGCCTAAAATGGGCATTTTTAGGCCTAAAATGAGTGATTTTTAGGTCAATGATGTCAAAAGTCGCCAAAATACCCTTTTTATGGAGAATTTTTTCCAAAAAGGGGCAAAAACCGGTCAAATTTTCAACCTCAAAAATTTTCAAGTGAATTTTTCCTGAATTTGGGTCTTCCCTCCAGGGAGGTACACAAACCGCCGCACGAAAAAAAGGGGTAGGTACACTAACCGCCGCGCCGGACCAGGAACTACACTGGTCGGCTCGAGATAGATACCCTTCCCTTCCCCCATCGGCCCCATCCCCCTCCTAAGGGTTGACTCGAGATAGATACCCCTTAGGGGGGAATCCCCCCCCCCGTCCCCCCAGCCACTACAGTGGTTTCGAATCCACCAGAAATTCTCTCACATGCACAGAAATCATTACGCATTAGGCATTAGAAATCATTACGCACATTAGTGTTCCCAGAATTTGTTGACGATAGATAGATCAGCCCACAAGTGCTGACGATAGATAGATGAAATCAAAAAGCGTTGACGATACGCAGATGAATTTGGGGGGATCACCCCGCCCCTCAAAGCCTTCAGACCAGCGGTGGCAATCGGGCCGGGCCGCGAGGCTTCCGGCGTTCGGCCCAGTGTAGTTCCTGGTCCGGAGGGGGAGATAGCGGACCCTCCGTTTTTTTCGGAGGGGGAGATAGTGTACCCCCGAGGGGGGAAGGGGGGAAGACCCAAATTCGGGAAAAAGTCACTTTTTGAGGTAGAAAATTTCACCTATTTTTGCCCCTTTTTGGAAAAAATTCTTCATAAAAAGGGCATTTTGGAAGAGGAGTTAAAAATCTTTGGAAAATCATCCACGCCTATAAAAGGCAGAAAACGGCGTTTTGAGGCCAGCCGCTTCAGATTACGTTTAAGCCCAAACCCAAGAAGCCCAGGCGTAGGCCTAAGCCTAAGCCTAAGCCAAGGCCTAAGCCTAAGCCAAAGCCTAAGCCCAAGCCTAAGGCTAAGCTCAAGAAAACAAACAAAAAATGATGGCTATGTTTTGACATCCCAACCCTGATTTCACTGTTATAAACACTATTTCTCATCATTTTGTGCATGTATAAATTAGTTTTAACCAACAAAAGCCAAAAAAACAAAAAAATTTTACCGGCGCCGGCGGGACTCGAACCAGCGGTCCCGCAGGCACGAGTCCAACGCCTTCACCGCTGAGCTAGCGAACCGATACACACTCCCGTCTGGCCGCTGCTACTTAGGTATACCGTATTGTCGGAAATAGAACCCGGGGGGTCTATTTTTTCACTGGGGTCATCTTGGGGGGTTCAATTTATGGGGGGGGTCAATTATTGGGGGGGTTATATTTTTCATTTGGCCCCCCGACGAAAAAAATCATTGTTAATAATGCCCATAAAAATGGCTTGTTTTCGGTATTTTCTCACTTCAACAGCGGCAATTATGCTTAAAAAGCTGTATTCTGTTGTGTATGTGTACGCAAGCTTAAACAACGTTTGACACAACAACACAGCCCTACCATACCACTAATCTGTGGTACGGTGAAGGTTGGGGGTGGGGTTCTATTAATGGGGGGGTCAATTAATGGGGGGGTTATATTTTTGATTTCGAGCCCTTTCGGGGGGGTTCAATTAATGGGGGGGTCAATTAATGGGGGGTTCTATTTCCGACAATACGGTATCTAGCGCTGCTGCTGTGTAATACACACACGTGTATTAATTAATGCACACACAGCCAGCTGCGTGTAACGGTTAAACCTGATGATCAAGGGCACCTGGATGATTTTCCAAAGATTTTTATCTCCTAATGCATTTTGGCGACTTTTGAGAACATTGACCTAAAAATCACACATTTTTGGTATAAAAATGCCCATTTTAGGCCTAAAAATGCCTATTTTAGGCAAAAATTGGGGGAGATAGTGTACCCGGAGGGGGAGATAGTGACTATCCCCCTATCTCCCCCTCATAGTGTACCACCTGAGGGGGAGATAGCGTACCCGAGGGGGGACCCGAGGGGGGGACCCCCCTCCCCCTCCCCCCAGGAACTACCCAGGTTCGGCCCGAGCCAACTTTCTGGCCTGTCGGGTCGGGCCAGGCGACACATCATTGAATTTCAATAACAAAAACAAATCTGATTTTCAATGAATTTCAGTTGGATTCCGCTTGTGTGAATTCTATCTCAGCGTGAAAAGATTCCCAGTTCAGTTCAGACTTTACGCGTTCTCTGTCAATTGCGTGAGGAGGAAGAAACAACGGCGTGGAAGAAACTTCTTGTCAGCATAAAAGAAGAAATAGGCGAATTCATGCTTCAAGACCAGTGTTGTGAACTTGAAACATCATTACTGCAGAATAACAATGAGTGGTCCCCGGCCCATACATACAATAGTAAATTTCTAATGTCGTTGCCTCATGTATTTTTACAGACGCAGGAAAACTCCCGTTCCAAGTCGAAGCAGGCAACAAGCTCAACGCACAGTCAAGAAGCCACGCAGCTGGATCGTATGTGCGTTTGCGTTTCGAATGTTTCAGTCACACAGGCGTGTGTCAGCTGCGTGGCTTGTTGACTGTGTGTTGAGCTTGTTGCCTGCTTCGACTTCGAACGGGAGTTTTCCTGCGTCTGTAAAAATACATGAGGCAACGAAATTAGAAATTTACTATACTTATTAAGTTAGTTATAACTGATCCAAAATCATAAAAAATACAAAACTGTCTATCCACTGACCTCGCAACAAGCCAGTCGATGATTAAACTTGAGCCCGTTCAAGTTCGTTCTTGTGCGCGCGATGACTTGTATAATATCATCTACTAGGAGGTTTGAGGGAAGATACCTTGAATGACTATGGGTGGTGATATTTTCGAAACGGTGTAAAGGTCAGTTGGGTGTAAAGGTCGGTGGAAAGCTCGGTCGACAGCTCAGTGTGATAGACCTCGGTGTAAACTTGAAACAATCCACGTTAATAACAGGCAATGTTTCAAGTTTACACCGAGCTACGCCGACCGAGCTTTCGACCGAACTTTACACTGACCTTTACGCCCAACTGACCTTCACACCGGTTCGAAAATTCCACCCATTAAAAATGAGAAACTACCTACCCTCGGACGATGGTAGCTCCTTTGCCCACGGCATGTATCACCAAGTCGACCGCTCAGGTGGAACCTGGGCTGCGCCTGAAATGACAAGGCAACATTTGGACACGAATGGACTGCCTTGATGAATCAGGGGTCACCCAAAGTCCGCCATCGTTCGTTGTCACTTTTAATATTTTGACTTTAATTATTAGTAAAAATTTCATTTTTTTTTAAATTGTCGAGTGCATCTGGCGCACCGCGCAAGGAGAAGGGATCGGACAAACAGAAAGAAAATGAAACATCGTGGAAGAAGAACAAACAAACCATTCCGGCCGGAATGAGGCAAACAGATGGAGAGAGACCATGATCGTGGCGAAAGGAGAGAAATGCTGTCAACAGCGGGGAAACAAGGAGAGAGGAATCTCTGGGGTGATAAATTTGAAGGGTGTGATCAGGGAGAGGAACAGGACAGAGTAGATGAACATTGTGGTGAGACCGGGGCAAAGCGTATTAACCGGACAGCGCAGCAGAAAGGCAACAATTCACAATATGGTTGGAGAGCAAATGAAATTGGAAGAAGCAAAAAAGGAGACCAAAAAACCGAAACCCAACTCAACTGACAACGGGTACTGGGAGGGAGAGAACATTTGCGACAAACACCAATCTCCACCCCAGGTCAACACTGTCAAAAATCTTATGACACAAAACATTCAGATTTTTTATGCATCCGATAGAATGCTGGCGATTGGCAGCGAGATGGCTGTGCATTACCATTCAAGAAAAATTTTGCATTTGGTAGTTGTGTTGAGCGACCAATACCTGTCATCAGTGGTTGTGCGCGTTTGTTTTCATGATACCGGGGTACTGAAGCTAAAACAGACCCACTTTCAATGCTCCAGCTCCGCCGAGCCTTTGCCGCTGGTTTGGTTTCAGTCACGATGCCCAATTATAGGCAATCCAGCCGCTGATGTCACCGCCGCGAAATCTACAGTATACCAGAGTCTGAGCCATTACCCGTTTTTCGACTTATACATGAAGCGATTTTTCTTTAGTTCAATGTTTCATGCTGTTTCATGCCACCAGCTCAGTACTGTGTAAGCCGAATGGCTCTGAAGAGGTACAATTTTATAACACAGGGAATTTTTCTTTGGGCCACAGTTTGAGATAGAGTTGCTCCACTAATTTTGACCAGCGTAAAAGTTATTCCTCTACAGCTAATGAAAATCTTTTACGCTGGTCGAAATTAGTGGAGCAACTCTATCTCAAACTGTGGCCCAAAGAAAAATTCCCTGTGTTGTAAAAATGTACCTCTTTAGAGCTGAGCATAGAGCACTCAGCTCTGCCGCGTGGCTGAAAAGCAGCCTGAAACATCGAACTACGTAAACATCGCTTCATGTCTAAGTCGAGAAGCGGTGGAACATCTCGGCCTCTGGTATACTGTAGATTTCGCGGCGGTGACATCAGCGGCTAGATTGCCTATAGTTGTATGGTATGTTCGTGTTCCTTCAGGTGGGCTGTTTTATTTTTGGTTCATAAGCATTCTCGAAAGGACTCAAACCAGAACAATAACGCGTGTTGTACTACAATTGGTGGCAATTTGATGCTCATAACAATAACAAACAACAATCACTTGCAAGTCGCTAAATTCCATCCTCAAAAGCGTTGCTAATAGATAATAAGTAAGTTACTGGCCAACATAAAAACGGATTGCGCATGGCAGACGTAATGTTCACTGATTACCTAAACGGTACTAAATCAGATCAGTGGCTTTTTTTTAAATTCTGGGCGTTTCAATTAGAATAAATCATCAAACGGGATCACTGAGAATATCACAGTATCACCGAACGACTAACAAATCTGGGCTAGGCAAAATAAAGCAAATAATATCACTGAATTTCACTTAGCGCCAGATCGAGTCGACCCCAGTAGATCTTGGTCCATTGGGTGATCTCTTATGTTCGATCTGTGAGCTCCCGTCACTCCACTCCAAGTTGCCTCGAAGCTTCAAAGTTCTGGGCGACCAAGGTTGCTCGAGAGGCCAACACGGCTGTGTTCAGCTGGACTGTTTACATCTTGCCATGGCGCTGTTGTAGTCTTTTGGTCCGGCTGTAGAAAGGGCGAACATCCACTGTCATTCACGAATTGTTCGCAATCAATTTATTGTTTTGTTGTCGTGGAATTTTTGTGGGTTAGTGATGTTCTGGGTAGAATCAGCAGACGAGTTCGGTTGGGGTTACTGTAACTAGTAGTTGGGATGGGAAGGAACGTGATGAATGTTTGGATTTGAGTGATCAAGAAGGGAAAATTCGTCGTCGGTAAAAAAACTCGTCAGATCAGTGGCTACAAACTCAGATACAGAACAAATCAATCAATCGGAATTCGAGCTTACTGACACCGGACACAAGATCACGACCACGGGGCATCGGCTCAACGACGACAGTTTTGAAAATCTGAACACCACTACGATAAACCAGTCGCAGACGATGAGCTCCATTCTCTTTCAGAGTTTCGGCCGAGACAGGAAATGGTTTACCATACGCAGGACAGAGGACAGCAGAGATTACCGTAAAACCTAAAATACAAGGGGGGGGCTGTATTTTTTCACTGACCCCTTTTAGGGGGGCTGTATTTTTGGGGGGGCTGTATTTTTTCGCTGCCCAAAATCTCAAAAAATGTTCCAAAAAATACCCCTAAAATGGAGTTCTGTCAGGGTGTTACTGGTCATTATTGAGTGTTTTTAGGTGCAGATCTTCCATAAAAAGCTTTACGTCATCATACCGTAACCTAAAATACAAGGGGGGGCTGTATTTTTTCACTGACCCCTTTTAGGGGGGCTGTATTTTTGGGGGGGCTCTATTTTTGGGGGGCTGTAGTATTTTTTCGCTGCCCAAAATCTCAAAAAAATGTTCCAAAAATACCCCTAAAATGGAGTTCTGTCAGGGTGTTACTGGTAGTGTAGTACTTGGCCAGGGTGTTGACGATAGATAGATTGGGACCCCAAATGTGTTGACGATAGATACCTAGATGGCCCAAGTCCGAAATCTGGGGGGGGGGGTCGACCCAAACTTGTTGACGATAGATAGATGGTGGGGGGGGGGGTCGCCAAAAATCAAGGTATAGTATAATGTACTAAGTAGATAATAATGTGTAAATATTAATGAAAATGTGCTTAGATGTACTAAATCCGCGCGTAGCGCGCGATTTTTTGCCTATTTGAGGTGAAAAATACCAATTTTGAGCCATTTTGAGTCAAAAATGTCAATGTTGGGTTCGAAGTGTTGACGATAGATAGATTGTTCCCAAAATTTGTTGACGATAGATAGATTAGCCCATACGTGTTGACGATAGATAGATGAAATCAAAAAGTGTTGACGATAGATAGATGAATTTGGGGGGACCCCCCCCACCAAGTACTACCCTGGTTACTGGTCATTATTGAGTGTTTTTAGGTGCAGATCTTCCATAAAAGGCTTTACGTCATCATATACTCAACCACAAACGTTGTACACAAGGTGTCTTATACAGGAACTTGACTTTACGACCCCCAAGCGGGGGAATTCCAAGTTGGGGGGGCTGTATTTTTGGGGGGGGGCTCTATTTTTTCACTGACCCCTTTTAGGGGGGGCTGTATTTTTGGGGGGGCTCTATTTTTGGGGGGCTCTATTTTAGGGAATACGGTATACTCAACCACAAACGTTGTACACAAGGTGTCTTATGCAAGAACTTTACTTTACGACCCCCAAGCGGGGAATTCCAAGTTGGGGGGGCTGTATTTTTGGGGGGGCTCTATTTTTTCACTGACCCATTTTAGGGGGGGGCTGTATTTTTGGGGGGCTCTATTTTAGGGAATACGGTACCGTATTGTTGGAAATAGAAACCCCCCGTTAATTGAACCCACCCCCCATAAATAGAACTCCACCCCCAGCCCCAACCTTCACCGTACCAGCACTGATTAGTGGTATGAAGGCTGTGTTGTTGTGTCAAACGTTGTTTAAGCTTGCGTACGCAACAGAATACAGCTTTTTAAGCATAATTGCCGCTGTTGAAGTTAGAAAATACCGAAATAAGCCATTTTTATGGGCATTATTAACAATTATTTTTTTCGTCGGGGGGCCAAATGAAAAATATAACCCCCCAATAATTGACCCCCCATAAATTGAACCCCCCCAAAATGACCCCAGTGAAAAAATAGACCCCCGGGTTCTATTTCCAACAATACGGTACCTAGTTCAGAGGTGGGAACGGGCCGCAGTGTAGTACTTGGTCAGGGTGTTGACGATAGATAGATTGGGACCCGAAATGTGTTGACGATAGATAGATGACCCAAGTCCGAAATCTGGGGGGGGGGTCGACCCAAACTTGTTGACGATAGATACAGTAGATGGTGGGGAGGGGGTCGCCAAAAATCAAGGTGTAGTATAGTGTACTAAGTAGGTAATAATGTGTAAACATTAATGCAAATGTACTAAGATGTACTAAATCCGCGCGTAGCGCGCGATTTTTTGCCTATTTGGGACAAAAAATACCGATGTTGAGCCATTTTGAGGCAAAAATACCCATTTTGGGGTCGAAATGTGTTGACGATAGATAGATTGTTCCCAGAATTTGTTGACGATAGATAGATTTGCCCATAAGTGTTCACGATAGATAGATGAAATCAAAAAGTGTTGACGATAGATAGATGAATTTGGGGGGGGCCCCCCCCCACCCCCCCCCCCCCCAAGTACTACTCTGGGGCCGAGGTTTCTGGCCCGAACGGTCGGGCCGAGCCGGGCCGGCTTTTCGGAATGTCGGCTTACAGTGTGGTGGCAGGCCAATCGACCCAAGATACCCTAGGGGGGGGGGCGTTTCGGACTTACTCGAGATACACCCCAGAGGCTACCCAAGATACCCCTATGGTCCGTCAAAAGGCGAAAAAAGGCCGTTTTTTGCATGCAATTTTACTGCAAAATTGGCCTAAAAATGGGTTTTTTTGACATTTTTGCCGAAAATTGGCCTAAAATGACCATTTTTGCTTCATGCGTGAGTGAGTCGATCGATTTCAATTACATGTTGACGACGGTTGCAGTAACTTTCAGCAGGAGCTGGCCATGTCATAAATGATCCTTGTTTGTGGCATGTTAGTCTGGTGTCTGTTTTTCTTCATTTCTTTTTCATTCCCATGTTAGTGACTAATAAATTGGCACACGGATTCACATTTTGCCAAGACGAACTGCCCATGAACAGTGATTAGGATTGGGCCGAAGCCAGAAAGAACGCAAAGGCCGAGAGCCGGGGTGCGTTCGCATTCGCACTGACGATGACCTGGTGCACCGCCCGTCGTCGAAGGCAGGTCAACACTGTCAACCACAAAGCGCATTACCGTACAACTCTTATTTTATACAGCGATGGGACAAGATAACATTGGCTCGTCGTCGTCATTGATGTTGTGTTGGTGACTGACAATGCTCCGCATATTATCTTCAGGAATTCCACATACACGGCCATTGTTGAGGATGTCGGTCTTTGTTTGAAAGAGCTGGACACATGTGGCAGCCATCAACGTCGTGTTCAAACGTGTCTGGTAATGTTTAGTTTATTGCGTCGGCACCAACCCAATAGTACACAGATAAGAATGTCATTGCTTTCTTCCATGTTCTGGGTGCTTTAATTTGACCCGATTGTGAATGATTATAGTTCCCAAAATAAGGAAGTTTCGTCTTCGTCCAGCAGCAATACTGGACAGTGTTGGAGGTACTCTGGAGGGGGGATACCTACTGTACCGCGCTCAGAGAGGGGGGGATACCTACTGTACCAGAGCCGATGGCCTGGGGGGTTATGTACCTAGGGGGGGTTTGGGGGGGGTTAGGTTTTGGGGTGAAAATTTTTAATGTGTTTATTATGTGTGGAATCGTGTGAAAACGTGGTATGTGCGCGCATAGCGCGCGAATTTTGGGTAATTTGAGGCAAAAACCACTGATTTTACACTAATTTTGGCCATTTTGGTCAAAAATTGGCACTTTTTGGGCAAAATCGGGGGGGATACCTACTGTACCGGGGTGAAAATCGGGGGGATACCTACTGTACCATGCCAAACATCGGGGGGGATACCTACTGTACCAGGCGAGGGGGCAAACCTACTGAGCCCCCCCCAAACCCCCCCCCCACCTCCAACACTGATACTGGACGTCACTTGGGTTGCGAAGCGCTTCTGACAAACAATTCCTGGTCCGCCCGCTACGCGCTATTAGTCTGCTGGCTTCACTTAATAGCATCACTTTTGTACGATTATCACCATCGCCGTACTTTCAGGAAATCCGTCGCAAATATGACTGTTGGTATCGTGTGATGAACAGCCGTGCACGTACGGGCAGCAAGTTGGTCGACTCGGACGACATTCGCATCATGGTACACGCACTGCGCAAAGCCGGTGATGTGAGTGACTTTGTTTCCTTGATGTTGGCTTGGTGTTAAGTGTGATGAAACTTCGTAACGCCCTAAATAAAAAAGTAACGTGACAAGGCAAGCCAAGATCATCAAGTTCGAGACTGCCTGGTTATATTAGATGCCATTGTTTTCACTTGTCAGCCTAGCATTACAACCAACTGACATTGGGGAGTTCTCTTCCCAGACGGTAATTTGAACCAGACCGTCGTCAAACAAAACCAAACTTTTATGTTCAGCAGCAGCAACAGCAAGTTAAATAGGTCCAAAAAACGAACATTCTATAAATTGCAATGCTGTGTCGCCATTGAAGTTAGCAACGTAACGATGTTCAGCCTGCCTCGATGGTGCGTTTCAGCGTTTCATTCGCGATTATCGTCAACATCAAACGCATTCTCTGGTCGGTCGAGTGCCTACGCAATCGTCAATATTGCATTCAACACCGGTTCAACGTCGACATTGTGCCACGTCACGTGATCATAATAACAGTGGTCGGCCCAGACCACCAGCACGGAGCATTTGGCCGCCACCCCTACCATCAGAGGGACCGACCAGCTGTTCGCAACGAACAAGTATATCACTCGATGGTGCCAATGATTCGGGTTAGATAAATGTAGGCTGTTATATTTTATTCAGGCGATTTCCTTTTCTTGTGACGCATTTTTCTTACTTTCTGCATTTCTTTCGCACACGAATTTATTGAGCGATATCAGACTTGGTGATCGGACGTGACTGTCTTAGTAATGCGTGGTCTTGCATTAACGATATGAAGAAACTTGCTAGACCGCTTGATGTCGTCCGGCTTATTAGTTACTCATTTTAGGTTGGGAGAACATCTTTTTTACGCTGGACGAACTTAGTGGCATCATTAAATTTCTTAATACCTTAATTCAATAAAGTACGTGACGAAGACAGATTACACATCCGATCCGATCACCAAGTTTGATATTTGATGTCGCTCATTGTGTTTCAGGTGTGCACGATCTAACGGATGATGGTCGCGAGTCGCAATCGTTCACGCAGTTGCGCACTACACCAGTTCATAGTCTGCAGCTGAATTTGCGTTCTCCCACGGCCAACGACGAAGGCCAGTCTCAGATCTCGACCACACCCTATTCTGATGTGGATGTGGAAACGCCCGTTGCTGTGCATCAAGTTGAATTCTTGTCTGAGCCGGGCAATAAAAATGTCGATGTCGATAAATCGATTGATTCAGTCGATCACACTGCTTGTGCTGGCGAGATCGCTGATGTCAACGAGTTCGAGTCTGTGCCGGGGTCTGAGGTTGAGCCTGTCATTCATGTGCCCGGCGTACAGCAAGCTCGCGTTCCAAATCGTGGCAATCGATCGAGACGGGTGGGTGTAGACCGTTTGTCATTGCTCTATAGATTTTGTTTTTTTTATTTGTCGTCGTTCAGCGTACTGGTGGATTACTGAACTGGCGTGAGATGTGCTGTTTTTCTTTTCTAACCTGTCTCAGATGCTCCAGTTATTTCAGATTCATCTGCTGTGCTGTGCGTTTGCATTGTTGCTTCTTCTGTTCTTGGTTTACATCGGCATCAACTGCGTGCCACAATGTGAACACAACACGCATCCCTGTTCGAATTGCGATTCAATCTGGTCGAAAATGTACACTTTCCGTCAAGATGGACCAAATCCTGCGTAATATCGATTGCGTAATGAACCAAATAAATCGATTATTGTGCTGCATTCTGTTTTTAGTTCTTTCGGTCCTATGATCTCTTGATTCATATTACATAAGGTCAGTCAAAGTCGATTTTATCACTGATCATCACATCATGATTCTCTCATTTCATTGGAATGTTACCTTTTTTTCTCATTTGATCTCGCTGTCTGTCGTATTTTTTGTACTTTTACCATTGCGTCAATCTTCTTTTAACGGAATCTGGGCATTTCTCTACAGTGGCCCTACAACCGATCTCCCCTCTGTGTAAACACTGGTGAAAATTCCATGTACATAGCGATTCGAAAGGATATATTTTTCACCCCAATTTGGGCTAATCTGCGCAAGCTGTATTACGTTGACGTAGTGTTACAGTTCTACCAGGGTGCTTACAGGGTGTTTACATTAATATCAATTATGGCATTCCGAAACCGAATTCTGCGATGTTTTTCGTCGGTGCTGAGCTTGCTTTTGCCATTTTTGTTCTTTGTTGCCTCGCTGAGTGTACATGGACCATGTATATTCTATTTCTGCGCCCGATATCTTGCATGTAAGTTCACTTAGTTTTCAAATTTGAAAAGGTGTAAGCTAGTGCATGTGGCATAAACCTAAGATTTAACCATAACGTTTTATTTTGCACATTCACTGATTATAAATTTTGAACTTTTCTACATATACACAACAACCACAGTGACTTGACCAACTCGATAGCAAGACCATCTAACAAACAAAATATATCTGAGAGCAGCTGTTGTCGTTACGATGACATTGGACATCCCGCAGCAAACGTTATCAATGCCATTCGCCACTTGCCAAACACGGTCACTTGACGTCGAAGTACTGCTACACAAACCACAGAACGACAAAAAAAACAAGTACAACAGTTCACTGCGTCCAAAAAGATCACAAAAATAAAGTCTATGAGAATAGCGGTTGTTTGGAATTACGACCTGCATCAAAATTGGTGATCGGACGGATATGCCCTCCCCTGGTCACAGATTGCATCCGACCCTGTCAGCAACTTTGACACCTGCTAAGTGTTTCCTTTCCGAAATCAATCTGCATCGACAATCTGATTTTCCAAGGCCTTCTGTTTGTTGTATCTGAACTTGGCTGCCTTTCGATCGGCCTCCTCAAAGTCGACGTAGTACGGATGGTCCAACTTGCCCATCAGCCAATACGTCTCGTTCTCGCCTCGCTCCTGTCAACGTTGACAATGTCAAGATTAGGGTAATGTCAAAGTCCGTCTGCTGTGTACCTATAGTGTTTCCTGTTTTTCTTGGTCCAAGGAAACAAGCGGGCCCGTGTTATAATTCAGAGTGAATGTATCACGGTCTACCTGACCTTAACATCGATGGTGCCACGATGCTCAGTGGTAAAATCAGAATGGCGGCTCGTTATGTGATGGTTGGCGGCCTCACTCAATTGTATACGCATGGCTGCAACGATGGTGAACTATCACCAATGTTCGAGCAAATTTTTCATATTCACATTTAACACAAACGTTCGTACTGTATGTTCCCAAATGGTTGTGTACCCACCCATTCCATGCGACTCCATCAACTGTGCGTATTCGACCACCTCGCCGAACAGACAGTACTTGGGACTTTTGATGCCGACAACGCCAGCCGTCGCCGGGCCTGTGCGCAATAATGTTTCACGCTCTATACGCTAATCACCCCGATGCACACCAACCAACCAACCAGTGTCAATGCCGACACGCATGAGCGGGTGTTCGCCCCTGATGTGCGGTATTTCTGTCTCACTAATCGCCATCAGCATGTCAAGTCCAATGGCCGCAATCTCAGCGCTGTGCTGGTGCTCGTTGCGCGTCGGCACACCTGATGCCACAATCACTGCATCGCCGATCGTCTCCAGCTACGATTGATTATCAGATAAATACAGGTACCGAACTGATTTGTTCACTCACGCTGTACCTTGTAACAGTCATGCATCTCGAGCACAACATCGATGCCGGTGAACAGCGAGTTGAGCAGAGCGACCACCTGCGCAGAAAGTAATCGAAATCTGTCTTCCATTCAATCGACAATGGCAATCAAGTCACACATACACACATATATACCTGCAATGGTGTGCTTCGTCCGCACAACGGCGTAAATCCGACTACATCACACGCCAACACGGTCACCATGTCGTATGCCTCGGGATGCACCATGTTGCCGGCACGGATTTGCTCAGTTACCGCTCGCGGCAGCAGCTGATTCAGCAGCTGAGTCGTCTTCTTTTCCTCGCCTGCACGAAATATGTATGTCTGTGCTTTGCAATGTTTGCATCCCTGAATATGAGAAAGGGGCAATGAGCACGAGACCTTCCAATAAACGGCCCTGTTCGCGCATTCGATTCGCGACGCCCACAATTTTCGTGCGCGTCTTCACCGTATACCAACCGAATATCACCTGTAGGAGCTCACCACAGTAACCCAAGATATTCTACAGTACCCCACGCTCAACAACATCTACCGTAACCCACCGCCAACGCAGGACACACGATACACGCAGCGATAGTGACGCCAAGCACGATCAGGAATTCGGCGTACATCAGATCCGACTTTGCCTGGAGTCGATCCAGCAGCTGCACTTCGATTCGTTCGTTGATGTGCTGCTGATAAAACGGCATCAAGCATTGTTATGACTGGCTACTCTTTATGTGACTGGGCTGGGTTCGATGTTCAACCATCATTTGACCGATATAATGCGTGTTTGTATCAATATACTAAATTTCCAAATTCGGTCCCCCCCAAATATCTTCTTTTTTGTTTTCTAACCAAGCCACCCCCGCCCCCCCCCCCCCCCCCGCCCCCCCCCCCCCTTTTTTTCCCCTCCCTTGTTTTTTTTTTTTTTATTTTTTTTTTTTTTCCGGGTATTTATCAATACCTGCAAGATTTTCAGCATTTTGTCCATCACATGACTCCATGTCTTGGCCGAGTACAGTCCGTCGTCGGTAACAGTTGCGTTCTGGTACTGGAGAGCCAGTTCCAACGCCACAAATTGGTCGTATTCCTTTGACGCCTGTTTTTGGAAGGTCGAATGCCAGTTATCCAATCCGTCCTCGAACGCAACGGCGTCGAGCGCAAAGTCGAACAGACCTTCCGTCGCGCCTTTCTCGTCTCAAAACAACAATCGTGATTAGGTATATGCAGAAAAATAGTCCGTTAGCCGCAGCATGGGCGTTGGATGGAATTTGAAACGGTGCAAACGTCAGCTGGGTGTAAAGGTCGGCGTAGCACGGCCGAGAGCTCGGTCGGACGTCGGTGTAAGCTCGGTATAAACGTGAAACATTGCCTGCATGAAACATTTCCTGTTTCCACCGAGACTACATCGACCGAACTTTCGATCAAGCTTACACCGATCTTTACGCCCAACTGCCGTTTACACCGCTTCGAACATATACCACCCGTTAAAGGGTGGAATTTTCGAAACGGTGTACAATCAGATCAAAAGCTCGTCTACACCGATCTAAACTTGAAACATTGCCTGTTATCAACAACAACCACCACACCCCCCCCCCCCCCCCCCCAACTGCCGTTTACACCGCTTCGAACATATACCACCCGTTAAAGTAAAGTTTGTTTTGATTCAACCTAGAGTGGAAGAAGAAAAAACCAACTCATATACTCAGCCAGTTCCTTCGTGTCCAGTTCGTGGCCTGAGTAATACGCCGCACCTTCGGCAAGACGTCGACCTAAAATGAATGTTGACATTGATTCCCGTTCGAACCAGAAACCATACCCGAGCAGTTATACCGATATTTTCCTGTGCCATGATCCAGGCTTGCAAAGCGCCCAACAATTGACAAGTGTAACCCTCCTCGTTGTTGCCGAACAAATGGATCACTTTGAACACGATGTCGTGCAGAAGTGGCGCGAACGAACTGAAATGCAACAGAATGCTGTGGACACATTTACATCGCTGCATCATCGCACAAACATGCGCAAGCAACAGAGCGGAACTGAAGAGCGGAGCGAAGTTAGGAAACATTCCGGATGGGATTCACGTTGCACTCAGCCCTGGAATAGTTTATGATGCTTCATCCGCTGAGAAGAAACATTTAGTGACCAACGAACAGTCGTCAACGGTCACTATATACAACAAGGCTGAACTGTGCACTAACTGTATGACTTCGGTGCATTCGTGTGCATTCTGATCGACATGCAGTCGTGCGCCATTCAACTTTGCCTTCACATGACCGATGTCGCCGAATCCGTGTGCGTTCCACGCCCATTCGGCTGTGACGAATGACTTGTCGGTGTCGGCACGTCGCGCGCTCAACAACGCCGTCGCCGTGTTGACATCACCACCGATTCTTATGAAATGCGAGAATGACGATTAGGATTTGAAATGACGCTCGAACATCGCGGGACTCTTGACGAAGAATAGGCGCATACCAGGAAGATGAATTAAGATGAATGATTACGCAAAAGGCCAATGAACAATAGAATCACGTACATATGTCAGAAATCTATTTCAATTCCCATTTATTGTAACATGTGTAACAACAATCCAGACATGCCGTCTGTTTGAACAAACCCCAAACCCACTATCGCACTGTTTAGCTGTTTCACCAAACTGCACTAACTCCTTCTCAGCGATATACGAGCAAGTGTACACCTCCTCCTCCTCAATCGCATTCAACATGGTCGCAATCGCGGTACCGTCCGTCAACGCCACCTCCAACTGCATCGCCGAATCGCTCATTTCGTGTGCCTGTGTGATCGTCAGACCCGCCAGACCACCGATGATGCACAGGGGCACCACCACGATCAGCACCTGGTAAACAAACAATGTTCGGCGCTAGAACGCGATACAGTAATTTCTGTTTGACGTAGCAATGAAGCATGTGCCCTCACGTTTAGAATCTATGGTCGAGCGTGATAAAATCATTGGAACGACGCTTCTAAATAAATCTGAAAATCTTTCTTCAAATAACTGACATCCTGCCGCACGGCAGTACCACTGTGAGAACATTACCTGCAAAAATACTTCGACAAAGTCCAGATTGGTGGCATCTCTGAGCACAGCGCCGGTCGAGCTCATACTCGATGCTGACGACACGTAGGAGACGGTGTTCGAGCCGCCACTTGAACTGGACGTGCCCGGACGAGCCACCGCCCCACCCATTTTGCCATCGACTTTGCCCTTGACGCTACGCGACCTCGCCTTTTGCAGCACTTTCGGCTCCGATGCATCCGCGCGAGCCATTCTGTGATATTGGTGGTGGTGGTGTACTGTGTTTTGCACCTTGATGAAAAATGGGAAACTTGTGAAGCTGAGAGACGCAAATGCTGCTTGGGCTCATCAAGCGTGTTTATCCCAAGAATGACTCACTGCGATGACCATTAGACAAATTACATAGGTTTACGTATTTACGTAAGACACGGCGAAGTTGGATTTTGTCAGGCTTTGTTTTCGTGACCAAGCCGCTTACGGAATCACCTTGGATACGGATTTACGGATCGGTGACATCAATAGCGACCCGTTGGATTATTCTCGCGTTGTCCTTACCCAGGTGCTGATCGTAGGTTTTACGTAAAAAGAAGCCAATCAAAGAAAGTGCTTGTCACAGGTTTATTATCTTGATTGGTTCACTAAAAGTGTCTCTGGTATGCACTTCGCATCGCACACGATGATGTTGATGAGGGAGTTCACAATGTTTCACGGTCCAACATGGACAACACTGGATCTATAACAGATACCAGACAAGAAATGTTATGCCAGTGTTCCACTGCACATCAGCGCAATAAGGTATCGGAACTTTCGGTACAAATTTGTTCATGCAGCCCTATTTATGAGCATATCTAAGAGTCCAGATGAGGGGTCAAAATGTGAGCAGTGAACATTTATTGACGTGTGGTGCACCATCTTTGTCTTGCTGATCCCAAACATATCCTATCCCAAGGGCATCGTTTCTGGAGGCGATAGTTTGGATTTTTTCTGATTTGTTGCCGGATATCCAAGGTTAGAGAGTGATTTAGGTGTCGCCTTTTTGATTTCTGCCCACTGTTTTTGGTATTTGCTTGCATGATGTTGCACAGAAAGGTCTAATTTTCAGACTGGAAGCACGCATGGCAGTGAAACTACACACGTCCTGTATCGCACAATATTTTTCATGTTTTGCCAAGCCACAAAACGTACAATAGGATCAGCTCAATATATTGAACAATAGGCAACCAAACCACGTGCACACATTCACAACCCACCGTCAGTCTACCCTTCGTCGCTGTGTGTGTGGGCAATTTCGTATTTTTAATTTCATTTCCTTTCTCTCTCCGGCGACCATAGTATCCAAACACGCGCGACCGTTTTGTCTACCGCTGTGCAGCCTGTTGAAACACGAAATGTTCTGCAATGATGACAACCTCAATCACTGCTGCGACCGCTTTGTGTTGTCATCCAGTCTGATAATGCTCAGCTCAAATCTGTGCACATGCACACGCGGTCACAGACAACGCGCGAAAGCGAAAGTCGAAATTGACGTTTTTTGTTTGAATGCACGACACTGTGCTGTTGTGGCACGTGTCATCTTGACAATGCACACGTTGACAACGAACCGTGACTCTGGGTACCGAAACCTCTAGGTCCTGCTTCGTCTGCGCGGTGAAGAATAGCAACAAAAGCAGCATACACAGTTTGGCACTTTTTATCAACAACACCGCAAATAGAAATTGATAGGTACCGTTTCCGGTATATTCAGGTATAGATGCCCCGAGGTAACAGTGTAGTGACCCACCAACTTCACACACCCGCTTCAGTCCGTTCACATCATAAGAAACAATGAATTACCGATAATAAATGCCACACATCAAGGTGGATATATTGCGCTGCGCGGGCTCAGACGGTGATAAAAGAACATCTAGCACGTAGATTATGAAGGAAAGCGGGCTCAGGCAGGCTATTTGGCCGTGTTTTTACGATGTTCGTTGGCGCAATACGTTGTGTTTCGCGTATTCTTCACGCCACTCTTGCTCATCAGTATTTGTTTCATTTGTTTGCCTGAAGAGCTTGTTGTGGCATGCGCTAAAAATTAGGCAGCCCAATTTTGTTGACGCGCGTGTTTCAGATTGGTTTCACCGCATCGGACATCACCTTAGTTTCACGACATCAGCGTCTTCCTTCGGGCATTTTGCTGATCAGTTGGTTGTCGTCACGCTTGTGTGTGTGTGATAATCAAAGTAACATACAAGACAGCAAACAGGCACAAGTAGGCGGCAAAGGTCAAGCGCGCGAGAAAGAGAGAGAATTATGCAGTTGGTTTTTGCGCCTTTGCCCGACGACGTGTGCCGCTATGCATGTGCTTCTGCCTACAATACATCTGTCATTTTGTGTGTTTGCCCGCATGCCACAAATCAGTCAAATGACACACACCGTTCGCGAAAAGCGCGCGAATTTTCTGAATTATATACAAGATCGATCGGTCGGTCGTTCGCGCGTTTATGTGAGCATGCGCGCTTGGTAACACAAACTGATGCGCAAAATACGCAATCACGCACGCTTTTAGCCGCCAGTGGCAGGAATGCGCGGTGGTTTTGGTGGATAAAAAAGATCTAATACCCACTTTTAGCGAGTCGAGTGTGGATTCTCACTTTTTATTCCTCGGCCCCCACGTGCGCGCATAGAAAAAGTTACGCACTGTTGGTGCTGTGGTGACTTTTTGCTGAATTCTTGCTAAAACAAAATTATAGTCTTGAGAGCAGTTTTGTACTGTGTACCGTGTGCTGTGCCCGTTTTGTCAGCTACAGTGAAGAAACTGTTGACACTGAAACGTTGATAATCTCCACACAACCAATCAGCACTACCCAGTGCTGCATTGCCCACTGCACTTGTGCCGAATAGCACCAGAGATTTTTCAATCGTTTCTCTTGTTTTTTTTGCGATAAATTACCTATATAATTGTGGCAGTTCTCTTTCTCTTACATATCTTGTTCACTCGCGCTCCACGAACATGCCAACAGTCAAGGTTTGCAGTCAATTACAGTAATCCAGTTTCAAAATTGATTTTCATCCCGCTGAGTCCGTTTGTGACAACTGTTGAGAAGGGGGCGGCATATGGTATATGTATACGTATTGTATAATTGTCACAATGCTGCTTGTGGGCATGTAAATAACTATTGTTTATGGTTCGGTACCGTCATGTGTTCTGACATCTCAGGAGTCATGCATGTATGGCGCTTGTGCCCAACTTCTTCGTCCGCAAGAAGGTATTAACGAGCACACACATTCTCGACTCGACATATCTACAGTCTTCCACCGGTGTTCTGTTATTGTTGTAGAAAACTAATCAAAAAGTTCATTCAATTATTTTCTCACCCTTGGTGCTCGTTGTCATTTCATCGCGTTGCCGCCATATCTTGTGTGGTGATCAAAGTTGAACTTTTTCTCTGATTTATGCGTGTATGTACGTGCGCATGTTTTTTGATGGTGACTCGGACCACCGTTTTGATCGCTTATTTTGGATATTATTTGATGAAAAAGAGCCACGATTTATCTGACTCTAGCCTTCAAACACTGGCATACGGCGTATGTTTGATTTGATGTCTGACATGCAACACTGCGCCCTCATCCGTGAAGAACTTGCTTCAATATTGTTGAGTAATAAATTTATTTTGTTCAGAATTGCTCATGTTCATTTACGTTTTTATTGGCATAATATAATTGATTCCTGCGCGATTAAGTTTTCACACTGTGGACAAACGCTTTTTGTTTTGGATGCAAGGTTACAAAGTTGCAATTCATTCTATTTCGTGAGTACCGAATACCGAATGGCTGCGCAAAAACTATGTCTTCTGCCCTACCACAACTAAACCAATCTGCCAACAAAAACTCAATTCAGCATAATTTCGCACTTCGTTTATTTTATTATACATTTTTGATGTTGATGAATGCCCGATTGTTTTGACATGTTGTTTTTGGGTTTGGCCCATCCCCCACACGTACTGAATATCGCAACAGTAATTTACGTCGCGAATGTGTGTAAAATGACTGTTTGTAAAATTTGAAAGACAATGTTATAGGGCTAATTGTCTAGTCGTCACCCTAAGTCATCATGGTCGTCAATTCAAGCAACTCTGAATAAACGCGAGAAATACAGGAGGTGCATGGATTGACGACGTGTGTTGACGACATTACGATAAGCCTGTAGGTGTGAGCATCATCTTTGCATTTTTCGTTTTCACTGTGGCTGAGGGAAAATATGTACATAGTGGGCGTTAATTCATTCCAATCAGGTTTTTCTGTGCCTTCTAAGCAAACGAATTTATGGAAAACGTTAACTTTTAGCTCGTTATGCTTATATATACATGAAGCTCTGTCTTGCCCGTAATCTTGTGCAAACATATTTCTTGCAGTTGTTTGGTCCAAATGTACAGGTCAGGTCTCATATTGATCTTATCAACCAGTCTCATCTTGATGCCCGCAGTCAATCGTCGTCAATCATTGATGATGAGATTCATGTGTTTTTTGGTCGCCACCACTTTTTGCATCTGGGAGCGGCATGACAGACATTTGGGTTTGCCAGTTAAGAGTGAAAATAATCAAAAGTAAGCAATGGTTAACTCATTTTTAGCTCAGCTTCCGATCGCAAATTCGGCTTCAACATGTTTCGTTGTAAGACGGCTTTTTGTTGTCGACACATTTGGGTCAGGCTCAGGCTGGCTGAAATGCCGCGGTTGTGGAGCAAAACGTACAATTTCCTAAAAAAACAACTGCGGTTGTGGTTTGTGTCCCATTTTCAGACATGTTATCATCATGTGAATCTGCACAATATCTAAATCTGCCATTACCAATCTCAGCACATCACCTGTCATCATCATATAGTGGTGACCTCTCAGCGTTTTATCATTTTTTATTCAATGGGTGTATTCATAGTGCTCGCGATACATATATGTAAATAAAGATATAGGTACCCATTAACATGATGAACGAATGTGACGCAAGTCAAACACGAACGAATCGTATGAAACTCACCAACTGACAGGATTAACGCCCAAGCGTCTGGCGTGACGTGACAGCTTCCGTGAAATGCCGTGTACTTTCAGTTTCTTTACATCTGTGCATACCTCGGATTGCTGGTTTTAGTATTTTCTGCTCTGCCCTAATCACGCACATGTAATAGACACTTCAAATCGTTTTAGTCAAGAAAACTTGATTCCAGTTCCTGAAATTTTCATTCGGTTTCGGTTTCGGCGAACCTGAACTAAAATTAGTGGTACTGGTCCGGAAACAGAGAATGTCGTTTGATTTGCGACTGGGGCAACACGTCAGAAAGTCAACACCGGAGTGAAATCTAACGAGCATCCGTTTACTCATGCATACATGTGCATATAAGAAGGAATTTCAATTTTTATCATTATCGCACGTAAATTTTGCACCAGTTGATTTTCTTGGAGCTGGGGCTCTGCAACGCATTTGCGTGACCTTGCGAAACAGCAACGCGCTTGATTTCACGATTAAGAAATTTTCGATGTAATCTACTTTTTGTCACGTCAAAACCGTTTGTTGAATTCTATTTGTAATTTATTGTTGTTCATTCTCAAATGTTGTAGGTATTCGCTCTCGCTGTATTGCACCTGTACCGCTTAATTAAGAGCGCCCGAATCCTGCGCTCATTGCGAATTTACACCAGGACGGGAGAAGCATGTCAGGTTCTGATCTGTTGAAACAACCTTCATCTATGACCATTGCCGACTGTCACCATCACTGACCCTATTGCAATCTAGCATGGGTTCAAATTTTGGCACATTTGGATTCTAGTGAAACTGTACACCGACAAATATTGTGTGGCCCCCAGCATGTCTTTACCAGCCATTGGTCTCTCGAAATTAGCCGCATTCTCAAATCACGTTCACACAAGGGAATACTAGCTACCGTATTAGAAATGTATTGTACTGTTATAACGACAGGCCGATTTTATCTGCAAATGGTTTTTACGGGATCCCGTTTTTCAGCAAACCGTTTTTTTCATACACACGTGCATCCATAATGATTAATTGATCCATGTGTTCTCCATTACCTCACTACACCTTTATCTGTCAACCTATAGTTTATGTTGATTTCCGATCGCGTACTATTCTTCTGATGTAGTCTGTCATCATGCTGTGTGTGTCATTAATCTTGCTTCACGCAGAATTGGACCGATTTCTTATCACGATTAGTATCAGGACGCGATAAAACCGCACTGAATTTTAGCGGTTGAAATTGTACATTACATTCATTAGGTATACATGATGCCACGGTCTCCAAGATACCTAACAATGCAGTCGTAACGTTTGATCGTCATGATCTGCGCGGTTTTATAGGTGAGAAGTATTGATGTTTTTAAATTTGGCGCACCTTTCGTGTCGCATACCGCGCGACATTGACTTCATCAAACAAAGCGGTTTATGCAGTCAAGTGGCTTTGCGGTTGTCATGTTGGGTAGACCCAGACCTGTCAATAGAAATGTAATACACCGATTTTATGAGAGACACGTTGTGTCATCGAATGAAATCATACTAGTGCACTACAAAAGCATCGAATTCAGAGCATAAATAACTGTTTGTAGATTGTGTATATACAGTGATGCAACTAGAATCAGCCAACGTGCGTTCTCTTCCCTTCACCCACGGCAACCATTGATACCCTTGTCCAACCAGATGTGTGTGATCATCGTGCGTAACACGCGTTTTGACGAGCGCCCCGCCGAAATTGCGTAACGTAAATAATTTGTAATCACCCAGCACGACCACGACAAGGATACGGATGTCTGTTGGAAACCGTGACTTGTGACATGTCGGGTACCGTTTTCTGCCACCTACTGAGCATTTCGTGCTGATGGTACCCAACTAGAGTGCATGCGGTTGACTAAGATTGATTCCCAGATGCCGAAACACATCGCATCGCGTGTGTTTGGCTTTGATAAACATTTGACACGTCGTTTCATGCACCTATTGTGCAACCGGGGTACCATTTGAAACTGGATGCAAGCGTCTGCGCATCATTTGTTTTCAACGGACCTTCGAACCCCATAATTTGTGGTGACTTAGTTTTGGGTTGCAGCTTAGGAATATCGGGTCGGAAACTTGTGCACGCTCGAGCTGTAAAATTCCGCCTGAAATTTATAGGCGCGTGGTTTGATCCATGTGCAGTACTTTTCGCGAAATCTACATATAGATATAGTACAACACCGCCATTATAATGCATTATTTTGGATTGAAATTGTAACAACGTCAAATGTTTTGTTGGTGTTTTTATTGTATTATAACTAATTCAATCATACCATGCCTAAAACTTTGAATGTTCGTCAAAGTGTCCTTGCGGTTAGGTTGTTTTTGTATGGGCCCGCGCGCGACTGGTCAAGGTTTACCAGACAGATCGTCTCAGACTCAAACGCGCGAGCGGCGCGAAGTTTTTCGAAATGAAATCAAATAAACAACCACACCATTATGCTCCAGATACATGCGATTT
The DNA here is from genome assembly GCA_030248065.1 of Rhynchonema sp. JSB1_4. Taxonomy (NCBI): domain Eukaryota; kingdom Metazoa; phylum Nematoda; class Chromadorea; order Monhysterida; family Xyalidae; genus Rhynchonema; species Rhynchonema sp. JSB1_4. The sequence goes on from JASAMV010005483.1 coordinate 70,372, forward strand.
CAATCTGTATCATGTCGGCTTGTTTCGGGTGATTTGTGTATCACTCAACTGCTATGCATGCCAAAGCCAGTTTTTGTTCAAATCAAGGCTCAAGGTATATGCATACCCATATTGCCTTTTTGCATTTTACAGATTGTTCCGTGTCCTGTGTGCACTGTTTTACGGTGGCCGTGATCAGTGCGCTACGAGTGATCGAAAATATGGGATTCTCTGATTAATGACAATCAGATTGGAAACAAAATGGACATACATTCGAGGGAATAATGGTCCAATTAAAAATTGATCGTTAAGTAGGTTCGTGAAACATCAGTGAACCCGCAAGAATGCGTCGTTCGTATGCCTGGGCCAATTCGTCCAGCTACTACCGACGTCCGGATATCGCCACCGTGATGCCAGACCCGACGGCCTACTTCGTGCCCACAGACCCGTACGTCAGGCATCGGCTACACAGGTATACTGCAGCATGGCACAACTGAAGTGAAGTAACTTATGCGCATTTTTGGGTTACTGATTCAGTGATTCTGTGCGTGAACAATAGAATCGATTCGGTGCATAATTGCGGTGCGTGCCATGTGCGCTGACGATGGAGCGGTTCATTGAAGAACTGAAAGGCGATTTTATTCTGCAGGCGATGGTATTGAACCACTATTCATACACAACGCAAAAATCAGTCAGAGTCACGGGCGTTGAAACACCAAAGTGTTGGCACATATATTATTTTCACGATCAATACATGAAGTTGCTTGTGACTAGTCAGTCTTTTGTGCTTTATCATGGTTCCCACGCTCTCTTGCATGGAATGGTGTCTCACTTTTTTAAAATCAGGCCTTTAAAAATGTTAAAGCTAGATTTGCGCGCTCGCGTATTGCATTTTGCTAGTGCTAAAATCAGCATTTGTGGTTGACCAATCATACAAACCTTACGTCTGCCGTAATTACCGGGATTAGTCACGCTCGGAAGATCAATACGCGACAGGGCCGTAACCACGTTGATTGTTGTTGCATATTAACTTTCCCCCACTACACGGGCGTCCCCTTTGCACGCAGGTACCAGTTCGACATGATGAACCGGCCCTATTCCCCACCGACCAATCGATATCATCCAGCACAATCAACAACGCGCAATCTGGGGGAACACAAACAAACACGAAGGGTCGTTCGTGAACCCACCGAGCACCGATGGATGTCCAGGTTGGTTCGACTGTGAAACATCACCCAACTGGTTGTTTACATTGTCAGCTGTCGTTTACATTTACATTGTCGAGCAGGCTGGTCGGGTGCCCGCCCTAAGTGCTAAGTATGGCACATCTGACATGGGCTTATGTTCAGGCTGTGGTCTTTCATGTGAACAAACAGCCCAAGTCACCACCCGGCGCAATATAAAATTGAATACCAGCGCCCATCATCACCCTTACGCCCCATGCATGTACCACGCACTACAGTATCCATGTTTTTGTATTCTGTGCACATCCGAACTCATCATCAAACACAGGCAAATTAGATGAAGCTGTGTTTCGAAAACAATTGTAACTATATGTTAACAAGTTTGTTTTTCTTTAGAACTGACGAAAAGAACAAACGAATGCTAAATGGACACGCGAGCGGGGCGAGCATAGCACAACATGATTTGTACAGGTCGGCCGGTATCACTTGCTTTTTCTGCGTTTATAGACAGTCACAATAAATATAGCAACAATATGTGTGTAGACATGATATTTTACGCAGTACAAAGCTTCCGAAAAGTGCATTAGTGAAATTTGAAACCAACTCAAAATATGTATTTTCCAAACTCATGTCCAGTGCATGTGTTTGTTGAATAAAGCCAATAAAGTCTCGCACTGTTATGTTCGCAAACATAAAGTCAATTCGATTTCTGCACTGAAACGGCCCAATTGACCCTCATTTCAAGGGTTTGCCACGCAAACGTTTATTTTCGGTCTGACGGCGGCGCAGTTATACCCATATGCGTACTTTCGAAAGTACAATAGTTCGCTATTAATTGAGGAAAAAACAGCTCTTGGGTCAGAGTACGATCATTACATGTTGCCTGATTGCTGATTGCCATGCAGTGTTATGCACAAATGAGTCAAATTTAGTTTTTTTGCAAAACTTTTCGATCAAACTATTAAAGCAGTCGAAAGTTATGCGGTCACGACAATTTTTTTTGCATAACTCATAAAAATGGTCATAGGTTTCTTGAGTTTTAATGCAAACAAAAATTCGGTGTATAGTCCGTCCACCAGCTCATGGCCTTTTGTTGCTCTGCTGGTTTTTCCCTCCCTCCACGAAAAAACAAAATTCTCTCCACAACTCTAACAAAAACAACACCCCTCCCCCACCCATTTCCAACAAACAACCCGCCCCACCACCACCCGCGACCACCACAGTTTTTCTTCTGGAATGTAGCAGTACATTAATGTAACTTTTGTCACATTTCACATTTCTTGCAGTTTGAGTTTAGTTCAGGTAAACTGTATTGTTCTTTCATCCGAAAGATGCAAATGAATTGAGTGGCTTTGATCAGCAAATATACTGTACCGTATGCATAGTGGTGTTGTCACGGCCCTTTCATTCCATCCTTTTTTTCAATGAACACGATTGTTGCATGTTGGTGTTTCACAAGCAAAATGTACAATTACGAACTGACTGTGGTTAGATCATGACAGTTGGCGTTTAGAGACAAGATTTGCTGTAAATGTTGACGAAGCCGCCACAACACAAGAAGGTACACGTCCATTTTCAGCAAGCTGCCGACGCTGCAGCCACATCGTGGTCACCAATCCAAGCTGACGCCTCATCAGCCGGACGGTTCGATGTTGTCGGGCAGCAAGGCGTACCCGTTCGTGTCGGGGGCAGGGGCAGCGGAGAATGGGGGAACCGGGGGTTGGTCGGTATTGACCCCTGAACCAACCACCAGCCGGGTGTCACCCCCGACGACCACCGCCAATCTCGGTTTGCTCAAGGAGATCAATCGACGTGCGCATATCGCCGAAAGGACACTATTGTTCCTCAAACTTCTCGGCTGGCTGCATCTGCTGCTGGCCATCTGTCTGATCGCGTTGGATTGGGCCAAACTGTTGCTGCTGTGGGACTTGATACGCGACGGCAGTACCAAAGTGTTCATGATGTTTCGTGTCGTGTACGCAATCTATGTGCTCGTGCTTGGTGCCATATGTGTGGCGGCGGGGACGGCCAACCGCAAAGGTCAGTATGGGCATATGGGCACACGTCATCTTTGAATGAACTTGAAATTATGACTGCCGGTTTCGTCCACTGCCCGGTTTCGGAACAATCATTCCAACGCGAATTAAAGAAATCAGCCTTTCTGCAGGTTTGAAGGCAGAGGCGGATTCAGCTTTCGGCCAAATCTCAAAACTCATTCTTATCTAGTGCATGTTTGATTGTTCAAGAATCGCTTTTAGCCAGTGCTTGTGTACAGTATAATTGGGCGATTTTAAGCTAAATACGTTACAATATAATGAGCATGCGCCTGTAGTGCACGAAATTTTTAGCACTTTTTGCACGCGCGACAGCCAGATTTCGTGGAAATGGGTGTGTCTGCGATTTTTGCGCCTTTGAAGTGTGTTAGAGTGAAATCCTGCGAGTTAGGTCCTTTTTCCTTCTGTTCTCCGAAATGGTATGACCAAAGGGGGCCTATGTAGGCCCCTGTGGCCCCCTCGATCCGCTAGTGTCTGACGGTCAACGAAACCATTTTTCATGAACAGTATTCATGCGTGTGCCGAAGTTGTGAATCGGCGTAAAAGTATGTAGCTCCATTTCCTAATCGGAATAATTTTCGATGGTCAAGATCAGCGCTTAAAGCAGCCCCAACAGAAATGTGTCTCGCCGAGTGACTTCGACGGCCCCGTTACATGTACTGTTTACATACATACGTAACCAAATTTTCATTTCAGGGATCACACAGATGCTGTTGATAGCGTGTGTGGCTGTGATCACAACCATGTGCTGCACGCCAAGCAACACACCATTTGCTCAAAGTTTGTGTTTCTCAATTCTTTCCTTCATATTATGTGTGGTACGACCGCGGTTTTTATCTGTCCTAACCTATCTTCAGGTATACTCGAGGCGATCACCCTATCTGACGGCCAGGTTCGGTCTGACGTCACACGTTTCTACTTCACTGCGCCACTCCAACCGCGCGCCACTTTGGGCACGGTGCAGAACTCAACGCTTGACGCCAGCCTCCGCTCAACGGCCAATAGTGTGATCGTGACCAATCCGATCCGAGCCGCTCAACACATTCTGTACAGTTACGCCGCGTTTGTTGGTGCACAGTTCCTGGCCACCGCCCTGACGCTGTATGTGACGGCGATGTTGCTCAGGGTACAGTGACACGCGTCTCGCGTAACTGTCGTTGATTTATCAAATATCCTAAAAGTTGCATGTAAGTTTTGCAACTATGGCTCACGAAAAGTTCCAAGATATGCTGCTCACCACAGCGCATTTGGCCGAGCACCAATGCTTTCCATGATTCTACGCAACACCTTCTGAGTACAATATTCAGTGTTACGCTATCTGATGGGCTTATGTTCATGTCGTCAACGGTTGTCAACTCAGCCCTAATGCCATGTAGATATTTTTCTCGCGCTCACTCAGGGTTGCTTGAGTTGACGATTTGCGTTGACGACAAAACAATTAGCCCGTGATGTGATGACTCGTGCATTTATTCACTTTGATAGTTCAATAATTAATTTTTTACTTATCAACGTGTTCATGTGCCTTCGCTTGCGATATAAGAAATTCTATAGATATAAACAATGATGGTTAAATATTGGGTGGATTTCACAAAAGAAAGCCATGCTCACGCACACGCATTCGACCTCAACGTCGAAGTTCACCGTCAAATGTCAGTCGCGGCCTTTGTCTTCAAAGTTGACACGGTTCACAGACAATGTCTGCTTGACGAAACATCATCATAATTGCGGACCATCCGGGAGTTACTGTCCCCGTGAAGCAACGCAAAGTTGATCTCTGCGACGTGCGCTTTTATCAAATATGAGTCAGCCATTCTCTCAACCCAATGATCGTTGTCATGTCAGTCAGCGCTATTTTAAAATTTTAAAAAGTAGGTCTACGTTTTATTTTCCTTTCACTTTTTCGTCAAGAGGTAAAAAGTTATGTTTTTGGGTGCATGTCATTGGTCATGATCCTAAAAAATCGCCTGCGCGGCTCATACTGCGTTTCAAACTGAAAATACTGGTGAATGACCCAATTCAACTCAACTCATGCAGTGATATCGGAGTATTATACTTGTCTGGATCTCGCCTTTCAAAAATGCACATAGTCTCAAAGTCTCATGGTCATGATCACGAACAGCAGCCACATGACTCATAACTTTGTAAAAGAATGCGTGCACCTTATTGAGAGCATTGCACTGATGGTTTTACTCCGAATGCGAGACAATGCGTGCCCACAAAGGCTAACACAGGCTCAGAACAGAGAAAAAGAGTGGCCGTGGGGCCAACAAATGTGAACGCACTGCTGTGATTCGTGAGACATCAGGTGGCTTAACGATAAGCGCAACAAGGTGAGCTGCAAGTTTTTTCGAATATCCTTCAGCTGGGTATCCCATTCACTTTCAACAGTTTGTTTTTACCGTAATCACGCTGGCCGATGGAAGTAATGCAGCAGCAGAACGAAAATGGTGATCGGACTAACCGCGATTCCGCGGTTCAGGTTGAGGAACATGCATGTCTTGCTCCCATCCCAGCACAGGTGCGTCAAGTTCTTTTGTTTTTTTGTGCTACCATCTACGTATTTGTTCCTTTTCACGCACTAGCGAAACAGCGGAAATACAACCGCAACATCTCAAGCGCACGGGTAAAACCTCCTGTCCTGCCCCTGTGTGTAATCCTTGGGGCTGGCTTTTGGGTTGCGGCAAGGCGCCATACCGGAACCAAATTGCTATCCCCATCGAGCAACCAGGGTACTTGACACAATCTAATCATCCCCTTATTCTTGCAGTTCGCCCCTCACGAAGAGGCCTCCCCGTGCGGCACATTCAATGTTGGGAAGGCTGCTGAGGATGCACCCCAAGCCCTGTGCTCGGTTCGGAGAACGGCAGGACATAGTCCCTGAGCCAGGGTGTGGGGTGCACACTGCTATCAATAGCATTGTCGTCGATTCACCAATCTTCTTTCGTTCAAATGCACGCAGGAAAATGTTCCGATTCGGTGCATCGCACAAAACAATTCAGCATCCGGCCGGACCGTGGTGAGTCAATGACAAAGAAAATTTCTCATTTTTCATTTTTGCACTTTTTTCCACGCAACTGCTTTTTGTTGGAGCAGCAACGGCAGCAGATAGCAGTTATACTTATACAGTAGTGACTTAGTGACTAAAATTACGGTAATTTATGTTTAGGGTCAGGCCGCAGATTTGGGGGATCGGCCAAACCCGGTCCGATTGCGACCCCCAGCAGTGTTGGAGCTTGGGGGGGGGGGGTTTGGGGCAGAGGTCGCAATCGGGCCGGGTTTGGCCGGCCCGGCCCGGCCCGAGCCCCCAAATCTCCGGCCCGGCCCGGCCCGGCCCGACCCGTACCCCCAAATCTCCGGCCCGGCCCGGCCCGAAGCCCCAAATCTCCGGCCCGGCCCGGCCCGGCCCGAATTTTTGGCTCAGATTTTAACCCAATTTTTGTCATAATTTTTGCGATTTTTGAATCAATTTTTTTTGTTGAAATTTCAATGTTTTCCATGAAAAAGTCGCCAGATAGACAATACCAATGGTGTGGCTGGGGGGTCCCCCCCTAGGTACAGTAGGTAGATCATGACGCGCCATCCTGGTACAGTAGGTAGGTCGCCGCCCCCCGGCTGGTACAGTAGGTTGCTATTTTTGGCTCAAAATGGTATAAAATCCATATTTTTCATTCCAAATAATCGAAAAATGTTGAGGGTTTTGGAGTACATTTTCATCTAAACTTGGACATAAAAATTTTGTTCCCCCCTAGCTCGGCCGGTCGGTACAGTAGGTAGGTTGATTTCAGGCCTTTCTGGTGGTACAGTAGGTTGATTGCATGCCTGGGTAGCCACACGACTGGACAATACTGATCACTTACTTGCTGAATCCGTCAGAAATTTTAGTATTTTGGACAAAAAAACCCCTACTTTTTCAGTAAAATAAGTCACTTCAGAAGCTTCGGGCCGGGGTGCCCGGCCCGGCCCGGCCCGACCCTCCAAATCTCCGGCCCGGCCCGGCCCGGCCCGAGCCAAAAGCCCAAAATCGCGGCCCGGCCCGGCTCGGCCCGGCCCGGCCCGATTGCGACCTCTGGTTTGGGGGGGATAGCCCGTAGCCCCTCCAGTACAGTAGGTACCGTAAAAACCTAAATAGAAGGGGGGCTCTATTAACTCACTGACCCCATTTTGGGGGGCTCTATTACGGGGGAGGCTCTATTCCGGGGGGCCTCTATTAATTCACTGACCCGAACCTGAAAAATTGTTCCCAAAAATACCCCCAAAAACCTCTAAAAAGGGGTTTGAAAGGATGTTTTTTTACTTGTAATCACATTTATTCGTGTCTATTCGTCAATAAGAGGCGTATTATGTGCTCTGAACGAACAACAAACGTGCATAAATGTACCTGTACACCAGTGGTGTAGCTGCCCAGGCGGGGCGGCAACCTACTGTTCCACCCAAAATGCGGGGCGGCAACCTACCTACTGTACCCGCCGAGCTAGGGGGGGGGGTCGTACCACTTGGGGGGGGGTCATCTGGAAACCGAAATTTTTTAGGTCTAAATACTGAAGAAAATGTGGCCTAAAACACTAATTTCGCGCGCAGCGCGCGATTTTTCGCCTATTTACAGACAAATATGCTAATTTTATGCAATTTTAAGCCAAAAATGAATGTTTTGGGTGAAAAGTTAGGTGGGGCGGCAACCTACCTACTGTACCAGGGGAGGGGCGGCAACCTACCTACTGTACCAGGCGAGGGGCGGCAACCTACCTACTGTACCTCAGGGTAGTACTTGGGGGGGGGGTGGGGGGGGGTCCCCCCCCAAATTCATCTATCTATCGTCAACACTTTTTGATTTCATCTATCTATCGTCAACACTTATGGGCAAATCTATCTATCGTCAACAAATTCTGGGAACAATCTATCTATCGTCAACACATTTCGACCCCAAAATGGGTATTTTTGCCTCAAAGTGGCTCAAAATCGGTATTTTTTGTCCCAAATAGGCAAAAAATCGCGCGCTACGCGCGGATTTAGTACATCTAAGTACATTTTCATTATTATTTACACATTATTACCTACTTAGTACACTATACTATACCTTGATTTTTGGCGACCCCCCCACCATCTATCTATCGTCAACAAGTTTGGGTCGACCCCCCCCCCCAGATTTCGGACTTGGGTCATCTATCTATCGTCAACACATTTCGGGTCCCAATCTATCTATCGTCAACACCCTGACCAAGTACTACACTGCTGTACCTTGGGGGGGGACCCTCCCCACCCCCCCCCCCCAGCCACACCATTGCTGTACACCAGTGCTGTGGCTACTTTTGCGGGGCGGGTAGGGTACATAGGTGGAAAAAAATCGGGGCGGGTAGGGGGTAGTGTGCCTGGGATTTTGGGGGGGGGGGGAATCCGGTTTGGGGGGGGAGGGGGCGGGTAGGGTACAACACAAGTTTTTTTCGGGTGCCTGTTTTTATGTACTAAAAAGTGCATATATCGCGCGCAGCGCGAAATTTTTTGCACTTTTTAGGGTTTTAGCTCGAAATTTGGTCATTTTTGAATTAAAATTTGGCATTTTGGGGGTAAAAATCGGGGCGGGTAGGGGGGTAGTAAGGGTACCAGAGCGGGGCGGGTAGGGGGTAGCGTACCAGGCCGGGGCGGGTAGGGAGGGTACCATTGGGGGGTACCCCCCCACCCCCCCCCCCCCCAGCCACAGCACTGCTGTACACCCCTCTCCAGCCTTAATACACTACTGTATAGGGGATGTTACTTAAGGGGGCTCTATTCCGGGGGGGGGGGCCACAAAAGTAGCCACAGCACTGGTTCGGGGGCTGCCTGATTGCCTTTATCGAGCTCCGGAATTTTTTTTCAGAGCTCTGTAGGTTTCGAAACAACCAAATTACCGTAAAACCTAAAATACAAGGGGGGCTGTATTTTTTCACTGACCCCTTTTAGGGGGGCTGTATTTTTGGGGGGGCTCTATTTTGGGGGGGCTGTATTTTTTCGCAGCCCAAAATCTCAAAAAATGTTCTAAAAAATACCCCTAAAATGGAGTTCTGTCAGGGTGTTACTGGTCATTATTGAGTGTTTTAGGTGCAGATCTTCCATAAAAGGCTTTACGTCATCATATACTCAACCACAAACGTTTTACACAAGGTGTCTTACACAAGAACTTGACTTTGCGAACCCCAAGCGGGGACTTCCAACAAGTGGGGGGGGGGGCTGTAATTTTGGGGGGGCTCTATTTTGTCACTGACCCCTTTTTGGGGGGGGGGGGCTGTATTACGGGGGGGCTCTATTCCGGGGGGGGGCAGTATTTAGGTTTTTACGGTATCCCCCTCGCCTGGTACAGTAGGTATCCCCTCCCCCCCCGATGTTTGGCACGGTACAGTAGGTATCCCCCCGATTTTCACCCTGGTACAGTAAGGTATCCCCCCGATTTTGCCCCAAAAGTGCCAATTTTTGACCAAAATGGCCAAAATTAGTGTAAAATCAGTGGTGTTTTTACCTCAAACTACCCAAAATTCGCGCACTACGCGCGCACCAGAGGTGGGAATCGGGCCGGGTTTCCTCGGCCCGGCCCGGCCCTGCCCGACAGTTCGGGCCGGGAAGTCCGGCCCGGCCCGATTTTTTCGGCCCGACTTTTTCTGATGATATTTTGAAGCAATTTTTTGGTGCAAAAATTACTGTTTCTTGGTTTAAAAATACCTGATAATCATAGAACTCGGAACTAATTTGCAGAATCGCGAGAAAATTTGGCAAATTTAGCCTGAAAAATCACGATTTTTTATTGAAATTCGATGATGTCGTGCCTTTTCGGGCCGGCCACCCCGGCCACACATTCCGGAAAGTCGGCCCGGCCCGGCCCGACCGTTCGGGCCGGAAACCTCGGGCCGGGCCGGGCCGGGCCGAGCCGGCCCGATTCCCACCTCTGGCGCGCACATACTACGTTTTCACACGATTCCACACATAATAAAAACACTTAAAATTTTCACCCCAAAGCCTAACCCCCTATAAACCCCCCTAGCTACAAAACCAAAAAAACCGTTTTTTTCGAGGCCTTTTTCCAATTTTTCCAAGTGGCAACTTTTGGAAAAAAAGTACTGAACAGTTCAAAATGAGCACTTTTTAATCTCCAAGTCAGAGGTCGCAATCGGGTCCGGGACCTCCAAATCTCCGGCCCGGCCCGGCCCGATTTTTTGGCTCAGATTTTAACCTAATTTTTGTCATAATTTTTGCGATTTCTGAATCTATTTTTTTGGTTGAAAATAAATTGTTTTCAATGGTGTGGCTGGAGGGGTGGCCCACCCCTTAGGTACAGTAGGTAGGTAGATTGACGCGCCATCCTGGTACAGTAGGTAGGTAGCCGCCCCCGGCTGGTACAGTAGATTGCTATTTTTGGCTCAAAATGGAGGTTTGCGCGCGGAGCGCGCGATTTTTGGGGTTTGAGGTCGAAAAACACCCATTTTTGCCTACAAAAGCCATAAATTGATGGTTGCAAGGTACCCTCCGCGGTGGTTGCAAGGTACCTACCCTTCCCCCCCATCCCCCCCAAGGGGTGGTTGCAAAGCACCTGCTCCTTAGGGGGGAATCCCCCCATCCCCCCAGCCACTACACTGCCTTAGGGGGTCCCCACTCCCCCCAGGAACTAGACTGGCTCCCCCCAAACCCCACTTCCAACACTGGGGGGGGCAAGTGAAAAATATAACCCCCAACAATTGAGCCCCCATAAATTGAACCCCCAAAATGACATCAGTGATAAAATAGACCCCCGGTTTCTACGACAATACGGTGCTGTACCTTATGGTTGCGGCCAAAAAGAGGGGGAGTGGGGAGATGCCGGGGTACTGTACCCAGAATTTGGGGTAGGGAATCCGATCTGGGGGTGGGTGGGGCGGTGGGGGGGAGAAATCTCAGGGGAGATACGGTACCATACTACTTTCGTGTGAATTTAATTTGATCGCGCGGCAAATACCCGAAATTGGCGCTCAACGCACGCAAGTACCACGTTTACACACAATATAAACATAAAATTTTTCCATCCAAACCCCCAGCTCCCCAGGTAGCAAACCACCCTCTGGTATAGTAGATATCCCCACCCCCCAAACCCCCCCCCCCCCCACCTCCAACACTGCTACCGCACAAAAACCTAAAAATATTCCCGAAATAACGTCGCTATTTTCAGCCGCAGAATTCATGAACCGTCGTGGCAGGCGGCCAATCTCGGCACTCACGAATCAAGAATGAATGAAGCCGCACACACCCAACCCGACCCAAGCTTCACATGGTACTGAATATTGTCATTTAATTCCACGAACTTAACTCAAGGTAATTTATGTGTAAATCAATTCCGTACTGCTTAACTTAGTCGAGCGTCAATTCGAGACCGTGAGCTGTGTGCTAAGCAACTATCCTAATGCCAATTCGGACTTTCAAATCGTCCAAATCAGAAGAAGAAATCACATAATAACGAGGCGAATCTCATTCGGACACAATAAGCAACCAACTGGTGTGGTTGTCACGTCAGCAGCGAAGAGATGTGAGCTTGAAACATCAGACCAACTGTACTCCCAATCTCTTGCAAGTGCAACCAACCAATGAACGAACATTACGATGTGAATTTATCCTACGATTTATATGGTTGTTCCCTTTCGTGTTCTGCCCACAATCGGGCTGCTATTGACGGCAGTTTCGGTAATTGGTGCACCATCAAATCGTCGACCGGTCACTGCCAAATGCTCGTATCAGGTGCCAACTATTGACGAGGTTCGTTGAAACATTTTGTTTTATGAAACGGCGACCTCTGAACGTTTGTATTTGGGACAGTTTGTACTTTTTTGCGTCGACAACAATAGTAGCATAGTTTTTAGACACTTCTGCACCTAAAATTTTAGACGCCGGGAGGGTATAAACCGGGCGGTATCTATCCTGGGGTCGTCAGGAGAGGAGGTGGTTTGGTGGGTGGTACCATATTGTATTGATATTATTCCGCCGGCTCACTGGGTTCCCACCACATCATAAACTGAATCACGACGTTAACGCATTCATCACATGTTTATCAGGTTGTGCTGGGTGTACCATTGGAGGGGTCACAAGACACACACCATCGACGTCGACGTGCCATCTACCGTAATCTACGCATACGACCACATTATGATGACAGCATATCGCAACTGACATCTGACAATCAACGTTTCATTTACGTACGTGTATTGCCACATGTAATCACCTCATGTCATGATGACGCCACCTTGTTGTCACGTCTTTTACGTAGTCTTGCTTATTTTAGCACCATCTGTTGCCGGAAGCCGTTCGTTTCTGGGAGCAGGCGCTGTTAGTTGAACGACAGGACACACCGATTCGATTGGACAGGTGAGAATGGAAATACTTGTCAGCTGAACGTTTTACATTTTGTTTGCTACAGTCAATCTGTGTCAATTCATCAGTGACAGAATTGAAATGTCTTTGTGCAGAAAGTGCAACAGCAGCCAGTACATTGTGCATCGTGATCAGGTGCTGGGCGGGACGCGCAGTTGTTCGGGTCCGTGCAAGGAGGTCACCAAATGCGGCGAGGTGGTGGTGCCCAACGAGCATTTATTCGTACGTTGCTTTCGCAGCTGGTCGTTTACTCGTATACACTCAGTCTCAGACTCGTTTGCATCGTAATCGCGCATCTGTGTTCATGATTGAGTACTATTCTTGTTATTATTTTTGTTGTTGTTGTTATTGTCGGCTGGCATTATTGATGCGCGCACGCCGTGCCTAGCTGTGGTATGTCGGCCGCAGGCGTGGTGTTGTTCATGCTAGCTGAAATAACATGCATACTGCACAAACGCGCATGTCAATCAAGTGCACTTGATTATGTCCCCGCAGGGCCGGGCTATAATCATTACAAGCGTGCGCCACAACATCATAAGCTGCAGTGGATGGATGGAGCGTGTAATTCATCATCAGCGAACTAAGCTTCCAACACAGGCGCGCGTTACTTCGTTCGTGACGATTCGTGCATTATATGGGTTTCCTTCTAAACCAGGGGTGTTCCGCTCCTGTATGTGCTCTGTGGTTCATTAGGTTTGTATTTGAGTGCAATTCTTGTGTTGAGACGCGTTTGTTTTGGGCACTTCAGCTCTGGTCTCTGCTGGATAGAGAAACAACTAGCAGCTTGATTTGGTCTGTTTGTTTGTTTACTCGTCTTGGCAACAACAAACAAACATTGCTCACAACAGCAGAGCTGACCGGCACTTGTGAGGTCAAATGCGGACGTTTTGGATGTGGCTTAGCACCCTGCTGGATAAACAAGTTACGCGTGCGCTGCTGACAGACAATAGGACTTGAATGGATGTTTGTGTGTCGTTTACCGCACTGCACTTCGGTTGTGTTTGAGCACCCATATTACGATACAATGGGGGATTAGTTTGTCGCAAAAGAGCAGATCATGCGCTGAATCTATTGCACCAATTTATGACGGTGTTGCGTGTTGACAGATATTTTTGCGAGTATGAATGCACACGATTCATGGTGTAGCAAACAGATGACTTCCATTGTTTCTGCAGATGTGGTAGGTAGCCAACCCTGCTGCACCTGCATGCATGTGCACATGGATTGTGATTTTGATTGATTAATGAATTCCCTCCCAGTCAAATAGGTACATGTTCATAAATGTATCAGCCCGAGTGCGACCATTGACGCGTTGGTTTCCTGTTTCCTGTATAGGTATGTGTATGTGCTGTGCGGCTAAATCTTTTATGTGGTCGAATAAATCAGACGCACACTAACCTTGATTGTGGGTTAGGCGTGCATTTGCTGCGGTGGCGTGTCTATGGTCATTGTTCAACCAACCTTGCTCTTTCAAAGCGTGAACGCGAATGGCAACAGCTGCAGCCAGCCAGCTGCGACCGCGGGGGGCGGGGGTGCACATTTGAAGGTTCGACTTTTTTTAGATGATGATGGACCACTAGGGGTGTGTCGTGCGTATGGAAAATCGTGTAATTTCGTTCAAAAAACGCTAATTTGACCATGAGACTCGGTGTTTGTAATTGATGTCCTGGTAGGATTTGATTTAACGTTGTTGTTTCTGTCATGGGCCACAGAGCCGCGAGCAAAGTCTGCTCTCAGGGATGAGAGGCGTGAGATATACACAAGCTCAACAATCAGTGAGCATGAGCAGATGTTTCACTTACAAGGGTGAACCAGTGTAGTACTTGGTCAGGGTGTTGACGATAGATAGATTGGGACCCGAAATGTGTTGACGATAGATAGATGACCAAAGTCCGAAATCTGGGGGGGGGGGGTCGACCCAAACTTGTTGACGATAGATAGATGGTGGGGGGGGGGGTCGCCAAAAATCAAGGTATAGTATAGTGCATTAAGTAGGCAATAATGTGTAAATATTAATGAAAATGTGTATAGATGCACTAAATCCGCGCGTAGCGCGCGATTTTTTGCCTATTTGGGACAAAAAATACCGATTTTGAGCCATTTTGAGGCAAAAATGCCCATTTTGGGGTCGAAATGTGTTGACGATAGATAGATTGTTCCCAGAATTTGTTGACGATAGATAGATTTGCCCATAAGTGTTGACGATAGATAGATGAAATCAAAAAGTGTTGACGATAGATAGATGAATTTGGGGGGGACCCCCCCACCCCCTCCCCCAAGTACTACCCTGGGGTGAACTGGTTTTTGCGAACACGTATATGTGCACACGTTTTATGATATGAAATCTCGTGATCTCGCGTGCTTGTGACGTAAATACGGCGGGACGATAGCATTCTTAAAAACCTACATCAACTTGTGTGAACAGCGTGCATGCATGTGCGTGGACTATTCACGTTATATCCTTGAAAAGAATAGAAACACGAAATGCATGTCAATGCCTGACAAGATCAAGCGTCGCTGCGAGCGAGCATCGACCGTTTCGCGTGCGAGAACAACATTGGCGGTGCTGCGTTTGTGTGTGCATGTGCACATGTTGGTGAATGTGATTGCAATCTTTGGCCGTTGTTTTTGCTTCTCTTGTGTTGTGCGCGTTTGTTTTTAATCGTGCATGTAAGTGCACTTGGACGCAGTGTTTGGTGTGAAATCCACACAGAAGACATCGCGGTGCTGCATCTCGCATGTTTTTCACTGGGGATATTCCTGCGGGGTTATCCGGTTATCGTGTGCGTGTTTGTAGTCTGATTCTCTGTGATCTGAAGAAAATGAATTCCACTGCACATGCTTATTAGATTTTCTATATTTCTCCAGCTTTCCACGCAGCAGTGTCAAATTTGGCTGTGGGGTGGGCACAGGGCACTTCTGCATCAGCGATTGATTGTGGCTGGGAATCAAACGCTTCGGTATTATTATGTGCCCCTGCTATTTTTCACGGCGTTGTGCGCCAGTTTACCGACAAATGTGATGAGCCTAATGAGCAACTTTTCTTTTTCACCTATGGGTTATGTATGGAATAGCAGGTAAGGTGGCACAGCAATGCATTCAGACGCATAAATTGCGATCATTACTGTTGTTTGCATTGTTACTTTCATCAATTCTCAATCTACCTCCAGAGAGCTACTGTTGTGCCATTACGTATTCGAGCGATAAAAGGATATCCTTTGCTGCGCGTGACACATAATAGTGCACTTCTCAAAATTGGATTGGTATTTATTTATTGATATGAATGTGAACTGGACTATGTTTCTGAATATGGATGAAGATATGCATGTGTTTGTGTGGCTGGGTGTGCTGCTGTGCCCATTACGCAACAAGACCCTGTGTAAGAGTCCCAGACCCAAAGTTTTATTGGTTCAACAATGGCAGTTGTGCTCGCGTGATTTACGGCGTGTCGGCCGCACAAGGGTTGAGTGAAAGACGGATTGTGCAAAATTCAAATTTCTGCAATAACGTAGCGGAATGTGTGTTGCAACTTTATTATCAGCGCACAACAGAGTGTCGCAGACCGCACATGAACGGAACAAAACTGGGCTCGGCAGAAAGAGGCCGACAAAACAGCAGTCGTCTGTGCCTTGTTGTGTCGTTCGTGGCAATGCAGGGTAAACTCATCTCGACAAGTATATCTATGGATGCACGACGTACCTACACAAACGCGCCACACTGAACGTACACATTGTTTCTCTCACGTATGTATGCAAAGTCACACTCGCTATTGGGGTCGGCAGGTTCGGTTTTTGGATTTTTTATGATCCCATTTTTCTGGAGTGCTACTTGACGCAACAAACACAACATCAGTTGACATCGAGCATAGAGCATGTGCGTATGCATGAGGATAGGTTTGGATTAGGACATGACCCGTGTCCGTGTGGCACAATGAATAAACGTTGGGGAGAAGGGGTCTGATATGGATGAATGCTGAAACTGCTGAAATCAGACGATCGTCGGATGAGATCGGAAACGGGCCGCAGTGTTGGAGGTGGGGGTAGCCCCCCAGTACAGTAGGTATCCCCCCTCGCCTGGTACAGTAGGTATTCCCCCGATGTTTGGCATGGTACAGAAGGTATCCCCCCGATTTTCACCCCGGTACAGTAGGTATCCCCCCCCCCCGATTTTGCCTCAAAAGTGCCAATTTTTGACCAAAATGGCCAAAATTAGTGTAAAATCAGTTGTTTTTACCTCAAATTACCCCAAATTCGCGCGCTACGCGCGCAAATACTACGTTTTCACACGATTCCACACATAATAAACATTAAAAATTTCACCCCAAAACCTAACCCCCTCAATCCCCCCAAACCCCCCCTAGGTACATAACCCCCAGGCCATCGGCTCTGGTACAGTAGGTATCCCCCCTCTCCGAGCGCGGTACAGTAGGTATCCCCCTCCAGAGTACCTCCAACACTGACGGGCCGTGCCGGGCCGGATTTGCCTAAATTCGAAGGAAATATCCATTTTTAAACCGACATTTTCAAAATTTTCGTGCTTCGCCCATTAATGTTTCCTAATTCTTGTCCTTTTCAGTCATCGCTTGAAAGAAACAAGTATGCTGCAGAAAATTTTTGAATCTTTAAAACGACTGTTAGACTTTTTAGTTTTCGACCCTTGAAAATTGGCCGGGCCTGGCGGACCTGCAGCCCTCCACCAGGCCCGGCCGGGCCGAGTTTGCCCGGCTCGTTTCCGATATCTGATCGCCAAGCTGCGGTAACAACGGCGTGGCATCCAGTTACCCCACCGTTTACGTTACGTTTCAGCAATGTCGTTACTGCACGTCGCGTCTGCCGATCAGTTGCAGTGTGTCCGGTGCCGGCGACGGTACGGGTGTGCGTGACGTCGACTTTCTGCTGTACGTGTCGGCCGTCGCCAGCGAACGATGTGACGGGCCTGACACGGTCGCCTACGCCGCTCATTGTCAGCAGGAGGCCGTGCTCGATCGGTACGTTGGCCATCTCCACTCGGTTTCGCTCCTTGTCAGTTGTGCGTAAAGTTACCACGTGGCGACTTTTCGAGTCTGGTATGACCGATTCAGTTCCCATGAACCCGGCTAATTGTTTAATCGTCAACGCAAATCGGCAACCCAGTGTGGCCAAAGCAGCCCCACGTGAGCGCAAGGAAATATTTACATTCGGTAATTATTAAAGGTGCTGGTCAACAACCCATCGACTTCGTTTAATCTTGGGGGCAGTGCACCTGAACAAAGGTGGAATATCGTGTTACTCGACCCTGACTTGGGGTTCTACATAGTTTTTTTAGACACTTTTTAGGTGCAATTTGCACCTAAAAAATCAGAATTGCACCTAAAAATTCAGGGTTAGGTGCAAGGTTGCACCTAAAATTTTGGGCCCTTATTTGCTGAATTTAGCATTTATACAGCATCTTTTAAGGTTGGAAAGCTTAGAAACAAAAAAATGCGCTGCGCGGCTTTTCATTCCTTCCAATAAATTCCATCGAAGCATTTGGTCAACATCGACAAAAATATTGATCTGATTGATTGATTTCGTACACAGTTAGTACCTGGTGTGCTGGTGATAAGATTCAAAACAAATACATGCTGTACTAGGATCAGTGTAGTTCCTGGTCCGGCGAGGCGGTTAGTGAACCTACAACCTACCCACTTTGTCGGTGCGGCGGTTAGTGTACCTCTCTGTGGGGGGAAGGAGGGGGGAAGACTCAAAATTCAGGAAAAAGTCCTTCTTTGAGGTAAAAAATTTGACCTATTTTTGTCCTTTTTTGGAAAAAATTCTCCATAAATAGGGTATTTTGGCGTCTTTTGACAACACAACATTGACCTGAAAATTACCCATTTTAGGCGTAAAATGCCCATCTTGGGCTAAAAATGCCTATTTTAGGCAAAAATTGCGGCGGTTAGTGTACCTGGTGCGGCGGTTAGTGTGCAAGTGTACCTTGGTCGCGGCGCAGTGTAGTTCCTGGGGGGAGGGGGTCCCCCCTCGGGTACGTCTGCTCCCCCTCCATGGTACGCCTGCCCCACTGTTCCCCCTCCGGGTACGTCTGCTCCCCCAATTTTTACCTAAAATAGGCAAATTTTGGCCTAAAATAGGCATTTTTAGGCATAAAATGAGTGATTTTTAGGTCAATGTCGTCAAAATACCTTTTTTATTGAGATTTTTTTTCTAAAAGGGGCAAAAATGAGCCAAATTTTCGACCTCAAAAAAATGACTTTTCTCCAAATTTAGGTCCTCCCCCCCTTCCGGGTCCGTCCCCCCCCTTCCCCCCAGGTGGGTACGTCTGTTCCCCCTCCGAAAAAAGGGGGGTACCGCCTGTTCCCCCTCCGGACCAGGAACTACACTGTCGCGGCGGTTAGTGTACCCTAGGAGGGGACCCCCTCCCCCCAGGAACTACACTGACTAGAACTAGACCAGAGCATGACAACAGTATTATATACCCACACAGTAAATGAACAGCGAAAGTAATTGATTCGTACGTGACCCCCAAATGTGGATATGGGGACATGAAAATTTCACTGTTTCGTTTTCTTCTCAATCGGTTCTCAATAATGAAACTAGTACAAAATGTGCTACAAAATGTTGAACTTTCCCTGAAAAGTTTGCTTTTGCAAAGGAAAAGACATTCATTGCGGTACAACTTTATTGAACTTCTAAAAGCACGCAAATAGCATTGAACACACCCTGGCAAACAAAGCCTAAAATTGGCGTTTTTTGTCCAAAATAGGGGTTGCACCTACTTTGGCCAGCTTGCACCTAAAAATTGGGGGGTTGCACCTAAGTTGCACCTAGTGAATTTTGAAAAAAACCCTGCTTGGGGAGTCGATTGGTTGCTTCCTGATGTTTCACGGCCGGGTTGAAGTTTGCCCCTCAGTGAAAAAATGCAAAAATTATGCCGGGTTTCCGTGGAAAGGACAACTCGCGGCAACGTTTAATAATTTCAGAATATCAAGCACCAACGTTTGTTTCATCAGTATGATATACAGCTTTGCAGGAAACAGCTTGTATCCTGAAGGAGAAGTCATTTAGTTCCAAAAACCTGGTGTTTTTTGGTCACCGTTTTCTTCGCCGATAATTTTAAGCATTTGTGATTGACCAGCAAATGTGTTGATCGGACACAAAAATCCTCTAATTACTGTGTACATAACCTGTGCTTTTGAATTCTCTGCACCAAACACAGCTAATACAATAATTCGGACAACATGCGCAAGTCGGTCATTATGGGCGTGCGCGACCCCAAAAAAGACAAAACATTTTTGAGTGCTCGAATCTGCACGTTGTTTTTGAGCGCGCGCGCTGATAATGACCGACTTGCGCATGTTGTCCGAATTATTGTATTAGCTGTGTTTGGTGCAGAGAACTCAAAAGCACAGGTTATGTGGACAGTAACTGTAGGATTTTTGTGTCCCATCAACACATTTGCTGGTCAATCGCAGATGCTTAAAATTATCGGCGAAGAAAACGGTGACCATAAAACACCAGGTTTTTGGAACTAAATGTTTTCTCATTTAGGATGCAAGCTGTTTCCTGCAAAGCCGTATATCATACCGATGAAATAAATGTTTGTGCTTGATATTCTGAAATTCTTAAACGTCGCCGTGAATTGTGCTTTCCACGGGAAGCCGGCATAACTTTTGCATTATTTCACCGAGGGGCAAACTTCAACCTGGCCCTGAAACATCAGGAAGCAACGAATCGACTCTCCAAGTCAGAATCGAGTAACACGATATCCCACCTTTCTTAATGTGCACTGCCCCCAAGATTAAGCGAAGTCGATGGGTTGTTGACCAGCAGCTTTAAGCGCAAGGAAATACTAATTACGTTCCCAATTATACAAATTCACTTTCTTCAATTTCCACATAAGGAATATTGCATAAACTATTACATGACATTCGGCTGCGTTGACGATCGGCGTTGACCAATATGGATATAAACCGTAAATGCCATCCCAACTGCCTGTTCCACACCGATTGCTTGTCATGATGACAGAGTGATGTATTTCAGTCCGATCGCCGGCCACGTCAATTTGTGTCCGATGTCGGTCAGCACGGAGCCGCACGACCAAGAAGTTCTTATCTCGACGGTCAAACACGAAATACTGCATGCGCTGGGATTCAGCGCCGGACTGTATGCGTTCTACAGGGATCCAGTCACTAAACAACCGCTCACGCCACGGTTAGTTCGTCATTCTTGTTGCTGCAGAAAAAGTGGAGCTGCTGGTTCGTACACAGCCGCCACCCAAAAAGTTTAAAAATTGAAAATTTGCAAGTTTGAGGAACGTTTTGGGTAAAAAATTGACTTTTGCACGAAAAAGTGCGCCCCCCATACTAAAGTGCTGTATGCCACTGTGGAGCGGCGAAAGTTTGTAAGTAACCCTCTGAGAAGCAAAATTGACCAAGTCTTGCTATTTCTTTTGACAACAGCCAGTCTGTTGGAAGTCTGACTGTCAGACTGGTGGGCCTGCAAGAAAATTAAAGATGCCGTTGTTCTTTGGCTCCCTTTTTGATGTTATCCATATTCGTTTTCGTTGCGAATTTATTACCGTCATGTATAAATGCACTTCGTTCAGAAATACGCTCGGTCGTCCGTTACATTTGGATCTGGAAAGGGGTTACTACAAGTGGAGCGATCGTACTGTACGCACGGTGGAACGATCGGATTGGTACGCGTTGAGTGGAAAGGTTAGCCGCTGACCATATAAAAGCGTCTACCATTCAAAAGCGCCCGCAAGGGTGCTGGGGTGCGCAAACATCCGAGATCGTGACATTTTCATTGTGATACATTGGAAATATTCAAACATCGCGCACATCGTGTGTCAGTTAGACCCATTTTAATGAATTCCGATGAGTTCCATTTCGCGCGCTGTATTCTTCCTCATGGCTTTCATCCACAGCCTCTCCCTCAGTATGGATCTAGGTAGGTAGCCCAGTGGCGCTCACGTTTGTTATATTTATTTTGCCCATATTTAGATGAGACACAAGATTGATATGGTTGTGACGCCGAACGTGGTGCACCAAGCGCGCAAGCATTTCAATTGCGACAGTCTGGAAGGCGCTGAACTTGAAAATCAGGGTGGGGACGGCACAAGAATGACGCATTGGGAGAAACGATTGTTTGAAGTTGGTTCAGTGGTGTCGTTGAGAAATCGAAATTTTCCCATACCCAGCCCAATTTTCGGGAAATTTCCCATACATACCCCCAAAAATCAAAAATTTCCCATACCAGGGGGGGGGGGTTTTTCCAAAAACTCAAAAATTTCCCATACCCGAGGGTGGGGGTTTTGAAAAAAATGACCCCAAAAATCTTCTAAAAGTGCCAAAATTGGTCTAAAAAGTGCTTAAAACAGAGTTTTCTTGCGGTAGTAAGCGATTTTTGACATTTTTGGACGAAAAATGGCCAATTTTGGTACTTCTCGGGGTCAAAAAGTCATTTCTTAGGGGTGCTTGTTCCAAAAGTGAAAAATTTCCCATACCCCATACCCCCGGCCGATTTCCCATACCCCATACCAGGGGGGGGGGGTAACCCCCCCCCAACCCCCCCCCCCAACGACACCACTGAGTTGGTTCAGTCATGACTCCTGTTTTGCAGTTTCTATAATAGGTGCAATTTTAAACTGAAAGCAGTGCACTTGAAAATCGCTGTTTGCAGCTGGAATTTTACGCATTTTGCTAACATAAAGGATTCAGGATCCAAATTGCACCTGTAGTTTCAGTTTTGGACGTCGTTGTACAAATTTCACTTGGCGAAAAGCAGCCTAAAATAATTTCACGTGACATTCTCAGAATGAAGCAATGACGGGTACACACACGCAAAATCCGGTTTATTCGGCCATCACTCTGGCATTGATGGAGGACACGGGCTGGTACCGCGCCAATTACAGGTCCGTTTTGCCATCTACGCAAGATTCTAGTTACCGATTTAGTTTGATCGCAAATGCTTATGCCGAACATTGTTGAAAATTTGTGTTTTAGTGTGGCCGAGCACTTGCATTGGGGTCACAATCTTGGCTGTGATTTCGCGCAGAAAAGTTGCGCCGAATGGATAACGAGCAGAAAGCTCAGGTGTGTGGCTGGCTGGTGCTTTTGTTGGCTCGGGTCTTTCTATATTTTGCTTGATTGACGAACGTGCATACTCGTGCACTATTTATTGATTGACCGATTGCAGAAAGAAGCCGACGACGCCGTTTTGCGACGACGTGAAACAACGCGATGCGGCCACATACACGACATGCACTGACACTAGGGATGCACTGGCACTATGCAATCTGCAATCGTATACCAAACCGTTGCCCTTGCCCTTTCAGGCACGTGGTGTTGTTGTTTAATTTTGAAGAAGTAAATACTTTGTCAGAACGCAACTGAAGCCAGCCATGGGTCGTTCGCCCATCCGTTCGTTTTACCAAAATCTATGTTTTTTCGTTCAGAATATGCTGTCGTTGTCTGACACGGCCACCGATCAACTGGCCTTCTACGGTGGTTCCGTTGAACTCGCCGATTTCTGCCCGTATAACCAGGTCAGGAAGTTGCCATTTTTAAAGTTGTGTCTGGAGATGCTGACTGTCCAAGTGGTGGTGGCCATTCCTACCTTTGCTGTGGCTGCGTTGCCCTGCTCTGACTGGGAATTCATGGAATTCCTTGTCGCTCACCATGTTGTTGTTTTGATTTTAGGAATTTGAATGGCGTAACTCATCGTCACCGACCGACAACAACAAGAGTGCGACTGAAGCAGCCGAACTGCCGGCCGGCAAGAATAAAATGCACGGCACGGATGGCAGCAAGGTCTGGCACAGACGCGACAGCCGGTGTGAATTCGAGACCAACACGCCTGATGGTAAGATTTTTATTCGATGTGTACTAGTGCTGGCTTTCGTAACTCCCCATCGCTGAGTGGCGACTTAGACAAGCCTGAAACTCTGCCCAGCACACACTGAAATGCAAAATATTGGGGGCAAACTGGCTTTGAAATCCTGTAGGCCTGGACAACGGTGCACTTGAGGAATACGGTGGTCAAGCACGGTGCTTTCATCATGCCAGCCGATGGACGCAGAAGAAATGCGGGTTCACCAGACGCTTTCTCTACTACGGCGCTGGCTGCTATCAGGTGGGATGGATGAAAACGGATAACATTAAATAATCCGCAAAGCTCAAGATTCTTGATGGACTAATGTCAAAAGCTAACTACCTGACGAGCCCTGGCGCCTCTATCTGCCTGCGAAAGCAGGGCGAAATAGACCAACATTACTGCATTCAGCACACATTCACACGCTGTGTGCCATGCTGCCATCTGGTCATTAACTTTATCGAATGTAAGGTAAAATATTGATCTGCCAAGTGAGACGAATGACCTTGACGCACATCATGCAGAAATATTAGGTTTTTTGCAGTTTAACATTTGTGTGATTGTTATAAACTCCACATTCCGTATTCTCAGTACAACTGCACGGACGGTCACATCGTGATCTCATTGCTGAACAACACGGCCAACTACGTGTGCTCGTACGCCTATCAGATCATCAACGTGCGTCGTGTGCACAATGGATGGCTGCATCAGGGATCGATCGTGTGTCCCGCTTGCACCGAACTCTGTGAGGACACTGGACGACTCGGGGAGGTCGGTTGTTTGGTTGCACCCGCGGATAGTCAGTCCAGCGATCGATTTTCGATAAAACAGCTGCATCCACAAACCGCTAAGTAGGTAGCAAAGTTTTAGTCATCTGAACCTCGACAAATTTCAAGGCTTGCTTCCACGCATCGCAGCCAGGTGCGCAGAATTGCATTGGTGCCATGATTTGCGCTTGTTGTGGTACACGCTCATACATCTGGTGCACACCCCTGCCTGGGTACCTATCCATCAATCTGACTATTCATCAATTGTTTCTGTGCAGAACTTTCGCTGTGCGTCCGACCGTCGTCCCGACGTGGATCCAAGTGACGATGCAGTGCCAGTGCCATGTCGCGCCCCGTCAATGGGCATCACATGGTGCTGCTGGTTGTTGCTGTTGGCTGCCTGCTCAACGATATTGATATGACGCACTGTTGATTGGATTGCAATTCACGCTGATTCGTGGCTGGCTGATATTTCAGAAGGCGACAACGGGTGTATATTTTTTGGAATAACTCGCCACTGTCCGTGCTGACAGAATTGTATTTGTGCAACTTTGACCTGACGAGCCAGATTATTGGTGATTTTTCTCAAGTCATTCTCAATTTTTTTGTTACCTGTTGTTGTCGCTCACTTTTGTTGCGTGCAGATTTCTGAATTTTGCCAACAGTTTTTCATCTGGAGTGGATCAACCTCAACGAATTTCCAAACGCTTGATAATTACATACACAAAGCAAATTGTTTATAGAGAGAGTACAGAGATTAGCCTCCGATTTCAACGCACAATATTATAACTTGTGATAATACGTCAGTGAATCTGTGAAGTTTTTTGTCATTTGCGCCGTTATTATTCAGCATATGTTATCTCCTTAATCGGGCTTTCACTACTTCACGTTTTCATTTATTCTTATCCTCTTATTCCCCAATTTTCATTCCTTCACTAACCTGTGGTGTCGTTAGCTTGTTCGCGTGGTGTTTGGCCTTGATTTCTTTCACAACAAACTGATTGTGGTCGCTTTGCCTGTCACTATTTCATTATTATTTGTTACATTACTTTCATATTGGTATACTTCGGTGTCCAACAAACTGATATTTGGTTGTATAACACAACGAAATTTTAGCCGTTATTTTAGGTATCCCTTTTTTCTTGAGCAGAAGCTACGCATTTGTGTTTCGCATGCTGATACTGAGTATTCGTTATCTTATTTCAATGCTGGGTAATTATCTGACTTAAACACTTTCGACTGCAGCTTTGTACAGTGCATCAGCTAACTGATTTCTGTAAAAAAGCTCAAGTTTTTAGCTTGTTTCACAATTTTGTATAATATTTATATGTTGGTCTATTCTGCTTCCATGGTACGCCTCATTTGAGTAGATTCAATAAAAGCTAAGGTTGATTAATTTGATTTGCAATCTTTTTTGAGCCATGGTTGTGTAGACCAGGAGAAACTATCTGAACTGAATATCCACATCAAGCCTCCGTAAATCTTCTTCACTTATTCTCAGCCACGCCCAAAATGCCTGAAGCAAAGGCCTGTGATATCAACAAAAACTTAACGGACAAAACTGCTGACAAGAAGTTGAAACCGTGCTGTGCTTGTCCTGAGACAAAAAAAGTAATGCTTTGTTGAGTGTTTGCTGACAATGAACGGGTTTAATTTTAGTCTCTTGTCATCCTTTTAGGTTCGCGACCAGTGCATCATTGAAAACGGAGAAGAAAATTGCTCAAAAGAAATAGAAGCACACAAGAAATGCATGCGTGAAATGGGTTTCAATGTTTAGCGCCCACATCCCAACAATATGTGAGTTAATGTTTGTTTTATGGTGGATCACGCTATGAGTACCAGTAAAAACTTATTTCTAAGTGGTGGTTTAGGCTGAGTGGTTGTGGCTGTCAAAGCCCAACCCTAACCCATGGGGACGAACTTTCGTTGTACCGTGAGTTACTCCTGTTTGTTATGAAAAACTGACATTTGTGCTCAAATCTCGCAATCTAGCCATGTGTAACCCGCGCTTGTTTTGCTAAGTTGATGATAAAAAGTTTTGTTGGTCATGTGAAGCGCACCTGAAAATCAATTTCTGACATTGCAGCTCTTGTCTAGTCTTCAACTACCAATAAACGCATCACAGTTTGATCGGGAATCGCTAGTCGCGATCTGCCGCTTTGGTGCTGAATCATCGCTTTTCTATCAATCGTAACAATGCGCAACCGTAATCCGATGGTGTCCAATGCGCGTGTATCGAGTGAGGAGCGCATATTCGGTGACATACAACGATGTCAACAGACTATCGTACAGCTCGACGTCGATATCAAACGTCACATCGGTGTGTTCAGTGAGGGGAGGTTGTTGGCTTGATCGTGCACGACTGATTGGAGCGGATGCGCCTTGATCGCGTGAATTTTTTCTTGATGCCGCCCGACCAGCGCGATAAAGTTGTTTTTTTTGTGTCTGGGAACAACTTTTGCGCTGTCGAAACTGGTGCTATCAGTAAGCTAGAACCATCTGAAAGTTCAAACCGGCCAGGTGAGTGACCTATAACTGATCCAATGTCCTTTCGGAGGTGTCCTATGGCGGTATACGATGGCGCATCGTGCATCGATAAGTTAGTGAAGTCGATGAGTTGAGCTTCATAATAATTATATCCATGAAATTTTTCTTGTCGTACTTTTTTGGCTGTTTCTCAGCGAATTTGGGTGATTTTTCCGCCAGACACAGGCCTGACTTTTGGTCATTTTACTCTATTCAACATAAATGTCATGTTGCAGACGAACTACGTAATGTCTCAAATGTCGCATCACAACGTGATATTAGCCTGATGGTCAAAGCGATCAAAGACAATGTGTCAAAGATGCAGACAAAAGTTAACGATCTGAAGCTGTTGGGCGAACAGGTATGCAGTCGATTGTGATGAGCTTTCACACACAGTACCACATTGTGAGATACGAACGCGTTTTAAGAACAGCCAAGATCCTGAGCTACGAGACGAATTCGACGAATAAAAAATAATTTACCGAATATATTTACGATTTTCTCATTGACGTTACATTTACGTTCATTTGCTGACCGTTCTCAGGAATGAAAGGCCAGAGAATGGTCAGTAAATTGGGTTGCAGCCCACCAGAGGTGCATCCAGAGTCACCGGCAATGTGCGTCCGTGAACATCATATTCATTTATGATCAAATGTTAGTAGTAGTGTTCTGCGGTGAAAAGCGCGTTCTTTGTGTGTTGAGGTATAAATCCACAAAACCGGCTACATCCCGCAGTACAATGCGGATTCCCTTGGGACCAAAAAAATAAGTCGCCACTCCACTGCACCAAAATGCGGGTTGCTGTAGTAAAATCGCCCAGGCCATTCGGCTACAGTAACCATATGCCAAATTAGGCACCACTCCACTCGGATTGCAGCATAAGGCGGGTTACTGTAGTCAAATCGCCCAGGCCATTCGGCTACAGTAACCATGTGCCAAATTAGGCACCACTCCACTCGGACCAGTGTTGGAGGTGGGGGGGTTTGGGGGTAGCCCTCCCCCGGTACAGTTGGTATCCCCCTCGCCTGGTACAGTAGGTATCCCCCGATGTTTGGCATGGTACAGTAGGTATCCCCCCCCGATT
Organism: Rhynchonema sp. JSB1_4; assembly: GCA_030248065.1. NCBI lineage: Eukaryota > Metazoa > Nematoda > Chromadorea > Monhysterida > Xyalidae > Rhynchonema > Rhynchonema sp. JSB1_4. Next base: position 98,176 of record JASAMV010005483.1, read on the forward strand.
TTCACCCCGGTACAGTAGGTAACCCCCCGATTTTGCCCCAAAGGTGCCAATTTTTGATCAAAATGGCCAAAATTAGTGTTAGTGGCCAAAATTAGTGCCAATTTTTTTTATCAAAATGGCCAAAATTAATGCGGGTTACTGTAGTCAAATCGCCCAGGCCATTCGGCTACAGTAATCGTGTGCCAAATTAAGCACCACTCTACTCGGATTGCAGCATAATGCGGATTACTGTAGTCAAATCAGCCAGGCCATTCGGCTACAGTAACCATGTGGCAAATTAGGCGCCACCCCACGGACTGCAGCATAATGCGGGTGCGGGTTAGTGTAGTCAAATCGCCCAGGCCATTCGGCTACAGTAACCATGTGCCAGATTAGGCACCTCTCCACTTGGACTGCAGCATAATGCGGGTTACTGTTGTCAAATCGTCTTGGCCATTCGGCTACAGTAACCATGCGCCAAATTAAGCACCACTCCACTCGGATTGCAGCGTAATGCGGGTTACTGTAGTCAAATCGCCCAGGTCATTCGGCTACAGTAACCATGTGCCAAATTAGGCACCACACCACTCGGACTGCCGCATAATGCGGGTTACTGTAGTCAAATCGCCCAGGCCATTCGGCTACAGTAACCATGTGCCAAATTAGGCGCCACTCCACTCAAGTTACTGTAGTCAAATCGAGCAGGCCATTCGGCTACAGTAACTATGTGCCAAATTAGGCGCCACTCCACTTGGACTGCAGCATAATGCGGGTTACTGTAGTCAAATCGCCCAGGCCGTTCGGCTACAGTAACCATGTGCCAAATTAGGCGCCACTCCACTCAAGTTACTGTAGTCAAATCGAGCAGGCCATTCGGCTACAGTAACTATGTGCTAGGCACCACTTCACTCGGACTGCAGCATAATGCGGGTTACAGTAGTCAAATCGCCCAGGCCATTCGGCTACAGTAACCATATGCCAAATTAAGCACCACTCCACTCGGACTGCAGCATAATGCGTGTTACTGTAGTCAAATCGCCCATGCCATTCGGCTACAGTAACCTTGTGCCAAACTAGGCACCTCTCCACTCGGACTGCAGCATAATGCGGGTTACTGTAGTCAAATCGCCCAGGCCATTCGGCTACAGTAACCATGTGCCAAATTAGGCGCCACTCCATTTGGACTGCAGCATAATGCGGGTTACTGTAGTCAAATCGCCCAGGCCATTCGGCTACAGTAACCATGTGCCAACTTAAGCACCACTCCACTCGGACTGCAGCATAATGCGGGTTACTGTGGTCAAATCGCTTATGCCATTCGGCTACAGTAACCTTGTGCCAAACTAGGCACCTCTTCACTCGGACTGCAGCATAATGCTTGTTACTGTAGTCAAATCGCCCAGGCCATTCGGCTACAGTAACCATGTGCCAAATTAAGCACCACTCCACTCGGATTGCAGCATAATGCGGGTTACTGTAGTCAAATCCTCCTGGGCATTCGGCTACAGTAACCATGTGCCAAATTAGGCGCCACTCCACGGACTGCAGCATAATGCGGGTTACTGTGGTCAAATCGCCCAGGCCATTCGGCTACAGTAACCATGTGCCAAATTAGGCACCACTCCACTCGGATTGCAGCATAACGCGGTTACTGTAGTGAAATCGCCCAGACCATTCGGCTACAGTAACTATGTCCCAATTAGGCACCACATCACTCGAACTGCAGCATAATGCTGGTTACTGTAGTCAAATCGCCCAGGCCATTCGGGTACAGTAGCCATGTGCCAAATTAGGCGCCACTCCACTCAAGTTACTGTAGTCAAATCGCCCAGGCCATTCGGCTACAGTAACTATGTGCCAAATTAGGCACCACTTCACTCGGACTGCAGCATAATGCGGGTTACTGTAGTCAAATCGCCCAGGCCATTCGGCTACAGTAACCATGCGCCAAATTAAGCACCACTCCACTCGGATTGCAGCGTAATGCGGGTTACTGTAGTCAAATCGCCCAGGCCATTCGGCTACAGTAACCATATGCCAAATTAAGCACCACTCCGCTCGGACTGCAGCATAATGCGGGTTACTGTAGTCAAATCGCCCATGCCATTCGGCTACAGTAACCTTGTGCCAAACTAGGCACCTCTCCACTCGGACTGCAGCATAATGCGGGTTACTGTAGTCAAATCGCCCAGGCCATTCGGCTACAGTAACCATGTGCCAAATTAGGCGCCACTCCACGGACTGCAGCATAATGCGGGTTACTGTGGTCAAATCGCCCAGGCCATTCGGCTACAGTAACCATGTGCCAAATTAGGCACCACTCCACTCGGATTGCAGCATAACGCGGTTACTGTAGTGAAATCGCCCAGACCATTCGGCTACAGTAACTATGTCCCAATTAGGCACCACATCACTCGGACTGCAGCATAATGCGGGTTACTGTAGTCAAATCGCCCAGGCCATTCGGGTACAGTAACCATGTGCCAAATTAGGCGCCACTCCACTCGAGTTACTGTAGTCAAATCGCCCAGGCCATTCGGCTACAGTAACTATGTGCCAAATTAGGCATCACTTCACTCGGACTGCAGCATAATGCGGGTTACTGTAGTCAAATCGCCCAGGCCATTCGGCTACAGTAACCATGCGCCAAATTAAGCACCACTCCACTCGGATTGCAGCGTAATGCGGGTTACTGTAGTCAAATCGCCCAGGCCATTCGGCTACAGTAACCATATGCCAAATTAAGCACCACTCCACTCGGACTGCAGCATAATGCGGGTTACTGTAGTCAAATCGTCCTGGGCATTCGGCTACAGTAACCATGTGCCAAATTAGGCGCCACTCCACGGACTGCAGCATAATGCGGGTTACTGTGGTCAAATCGCCCAGGCCATTCGGCTACAGTAACCATGTGCCAAATTAGGCACCACTCCACTCGGATTGCAGCATAACGCGGTTACTGTAGTGAAATCGCCCATACCATTCGGCCACAGTAACTATGTCCCAATTAGGCACCACATCACTCGGACTGCAGCATAATGCGGGTTACTGTAGTCAAATCGCCCAGGCCATTCGGCTACAGTAACCATGTGCCAAATTAGGTGCCACTCCACTCAAGTTACTGTGGTAAAATCGCCCAGGCCATTCGGCTACAGTAACCATGTGCCAAATTAGGCACCACTCCACTCGGACTGCAGCATAATGCGGGTTACTGTAGTCAAATCGCCCAGGCCATTCGGCTACAGTAACCATGCGCCAAATTAAGCACCACTCCACTCGGATTGCTGCGTAATGCAGGTTACTGTAGTCAAATCGCCCAGGCCATTCGGCTACAGTAACCATATGCCAAATTAAGCACCACTCCACTCGGACTGCAGCATAATGCGGGTTACTGTAGCCAAATCGCTCATGCCATTCGGCCACAGTAACCTTGTGCCAAATTAGGCACCTCTCCACTCGGACTGCAGCATAATGCGGGTTACTGTAGCCAAATCGCCCAGGCCATTCGGCTACAGTAACCATGTGCCAAATTAAGCACCACTCCACTCGGATTGCAGCGTAATGCGGGTTACTGTAGTCAAATCGCCCAGGCCATTCGGCTACAGTAACCATGTGCCAAATTAGGCGCCACTCCACTTAGACTGCAGCATAATGCGGGTTACTGTAGTCAAATCGCCCAGGCCATTCGGCTACAGTAACCATGTGCCAAATTAGGCACTACTCCACTCCTGCCGCATAATGCGGGACTGCAGCGTAATGGGGGTTACTGTAGTAAAATCGCCCAGGCCATTCGGCTACAGTAACCATGTGCCAAATTAAGCACCACTCCACTCGGATTGCAGCGTAATGCGGGTTACTGTAGTCAAATCGCCCAGGCCATTCGGCTACAGTAACCATGTGCCAAATTAGGCACCACACCACTCGGACTGCAGCATAATGCGGGTTACTGTAGTCAAATCGCCCAGGCCATTCGGCTACAGTAACCATGTGCCAAATTAGGCACCACTCCACTCGGACTGCAGCATAATGCGGGTTACTGTAGTCAAATCGCCCAGGCCATTCGGCTACAGTAACCATGTGCCAAATTAAGCACCACTCCACTCGGATTGCAGCGTAATGCGGGTTACTGTAGTCAAATCGCCCAGGCCATTCGGCTACAGTAACCATGTGCCAAATTAGGCACCACTCCACTCGGACTGCAGCATAATGCGGGTTACTGTAGTCAAATCGCCCAGGCCATTCGGCTACAGTAACCATGTGCCAAACTAGGCACCTCTCCACTCGGACTGCAGCATAATGCGGGACTGCAGCATAATGCGGGTTACTGTAGTCAAGTCGCCCAGGCCATTCGGCTACAGTAACCATGCGCCAAATTAAGCACCACTCCACTCGGATTGCAGCGTAATGCGGGTTACTGTAGTCAAATCGCCCAGGTCATTCGGCTACAGTAACCATGTGCCAAATTAGGCACCACACCACTTGGACTGCCGCATAATGCGGGTTACTGTAGTCAAATCGCCCCGGCCATTCGGCTACAGTAACCATGTGCCAAATTAGGCGCCACTCCACGGACTGCAAGCATAATGCGGGTTACTGTAGTCAAATCGCTTATGCCATTCGGCTACAGTAACCTTGTGCCAAACTAGGCACCTCTTCACTCGGACTGCAGCATAATGCTTGTTACTGTAGTCAAATCGCCCAGGCCATTCGGCTACAGTAACCATCTGCCAAATTAAGCACCACTCCACTCGGATTGCAGCATAATGCGGGTTACTGTAGTCAAATCGCCCAGGCCATTCGGCTACAGTAACCATGTGGCAAATTAGGCGCCACTCCACGGACTGCAGCATAATGCGGGTTACTATAGTCAAATCGCCCAGGCCATTCGGCTACAGTAACCATGTGCCAAACTAGGCACCTCTCCACTCGGACTGCAGCATAATGCGGAACTGCAGCATAATGCGGGTTACTGTAGTCAAGTCGCCCAGGCCATTCGGCTACAGTAACCATGCGCCAAATTTAGCACCACTCCACTCGGATTGCAGCGTAATGCGGGTTACTGTAGTCAAATCGCCCAGGTCATTCGGCTACAGTAACCATGTGGCAAATTAGGCGCCACTCCACGGACTGCAGCATAATGCGGGTTACTATAGTCAAATCGCCCAGGCCATTCGGCTACAGTAACCATGTGCCAAACTAGGCACCTCTCCACTCGGACTGCAGCATAATGCGGGACTGCAGCATAATGCGGGTTACTGTAGTCAAGTCGCCCAGGCCATTCGGCTACAGTAACCATGCGCCAAATTAAGCACCACTCCACTCGGATTGCAGCGTAATGCGGGTTACTGTAGTCAAATCGCCCAGGTCATTCGGCTACAGTAACCATGTGCCAAATTAGGCACCACACCACTTGGACTGCCGCATAATGCGGGTTACTGTAGTCAAATCGCCCCGGCCATTCGGCTACAGTAACCATGTGCCAAATTAGGCGCCACTCCACGGACTGCAAGCATAATGCGGGTTACTGTAGTCAAATCGCTTATGCCATTCGGCTACAGTAACCTTGTGCCAAACTAGGCACCTCTTCACTCGGACTGCAGCATAATGCTTGTTACTGTAGTCAAATCGCCCAGGCCATTCGGCTACAGTAACCATCTGCCAAATTAAGCACCACTCCACTCGGATTGCAGCATAATGCGGGTTACTGTAGTCAAATCGCCCAGGCCATTCGGCTACAGTAACCATGTGGCAAATTAGGCGCCACTCCACGGACTGCAGCATAATGCGGGTTACTATAATCAAATCGCCCAGGCCATTCGGCTACAGTAACCATGTGCCAAACTAGGCACCTCTCCACTCGGACTGCAGCATAATGCGGGACTGCAGCATAATGCGGGTTACTGTAGTCAAGTCGCCCAGGCCATTCGGCTACAGTAACCATGCGCCAAATTAAGCACCACTCCACTCGGATTGCAGCGTAATGCGGGTTACTGTAGTCAAATCGCCCAGGTCATTCGGCTACAGTAACCATGTGCCAAATTAGGCACCACACCACTTGGACTGCCGCATAATGCGGGTTACTGTAGTCAAATCGCCCAGGCCATTCGGGTACAGTAACCATATGCCAAATTAAGCACCACTCCACTCGGACTGCAGCATAATGCGGGTTACTGTAGTCAAATTGCCCATGCCATTCGGCTACAGTAACCTTGTGCCAAACTAGGCACCTCTCCACTCGGACTGCAGCATAATGCGGGTTACTGTAGTCAAATCGCCCAGGCCATTCGGCTACAGTAACCATGTGCCAAATTAGGCGCCACTCCATTTGGACTGCAGCATAATGCGGGTTACTGTAGTCAAATCGCCCAGACCATTCAGCTACAGTAACCATGTGCCAACTTAAGTACCACTCCACTCGGACTGCAGCATAATGCGGGTTACTGTAGTCAAATCGCTTATGCCATTCGGCTACAGTAACCTTGTGCCAAACTAGGCACCTCTTCACTCGGACTGCAGCATAATGCGGGACTGCAGCATAATGCGGGTTACTGTAGTCAAGTCGCCCAGGCCATTTGGCTACAGTAACCATGCGCCAAATTAAGCACCACTCCACTCGGATTGCAGCATAATGCGGGTTACTGTAGTCAAATCGCCCAGGCCATTCGGCTACAGTAACCATGTGGCAAATTAGGCGCCACTCCACGGACTGCAGCATAATGCGGGTTACTATAGTCAAATCGCCCAGGCCATTCGGCTACAGTAACCATGTGCCAAACTAGGCACCTCTCCACTCGGACTGCAGCATAATGCGGGACTGCAGCATAATGCGGGTTACTGTAGTCAAGTCGCCCAGGCCATTCGGCTACAGTAACCATGCGCCAAATTAAGCACCACTCCACTCGGATTGCAGCATAATGCGGGTTACTGTAGTCAAATCGTCCAGGTCATTCGGCTACAGTAACCATGTGCCAAATTAGGCACCACACCACTCGGACTGCCGCATAATGCGGGTTACTGTAGTCAAATCGCCCTGGCCATTCGGCTACAGTAACCATGTGCCAAATTAGGCGCCACTCCACGGACTGCAGCATAATGCGGGTTACTGTAGTCAAATCGCCCAGGCCATTCGGCTACAGTAACCATGTGCCAAATTAAGCACCACTCCACTCGGATTGCAGCATAATGCGGGTTACAGTAGTCAAATTGCCCAGGCCATTAGGCTACAGTAACCATGTGCCAAATTAGGCGCCACACCACTCGGACTGCCGCATAATGCGGGTTACTGTAGTCAAATCGCCCTGGCTATTCGGCTACAGTAACCGTGTGCCAAACTAGGCACCACTCCACTCGGATTGCAGCATAATGCGGGTTACTGTAGTCAAATCGCCCAGGCCATGCGGCTACAGTAACCATGTGCCAAATTAGGCGCCACTCCACTCCATTAGGCTTGATGGAACAACACAACGTTGTACTAAAAGAAAACGTTCTTTTGCAAAATAAAATAAGAAGCAAAACCATTTTATTCCAAAAATGTGCATTGCTGTCGATAGTCACAAAATGTCAAAATGTTCACTGCCTGGTACATAGTCACAAAATCTGTAAAATAAACACGGGCAAAAAGTGGGCACACATGTACAACCACAAAACACGATATGAAGAGTTTTTATGCATCATCCCCAAAAGTGCTCATATTTAAAGGTACCATATGTCACCATGTCCTCCCCCCCCACGCGGGGAACAGGCGGGGGGAAATTGAAAACAACCGGGGCAAAAAGGACATCCTATATGCATATCACACCCCATGGGGGAAGGTTGTATACTTTTCATGAAAACGGGTTTTTTCGCAAGACGCGCTAAGAAGGCCTGGGCGATTACACAAACCCGCTTTGGTGAACAAGAGGAATTGGTGCTATTTTGGCACATGGTTACTGTAGTCGAATGGCCTGGGCGATTTTACCACAGTAACTTGAGGGAGTGGCACCTAATTCAAACGACCAGGCTGGGCGATTGACAAACCCAACACCAGGACGCCTAATTTGGCACATGGTTACTGTAGCCGAATGGCCTGGGCCATTTGACTACGGTAACCCGCATTTTGGTGCAGTCAGAGTGGAGTGGCAACTTATTTTTTGGTCCCAAGGGAACCCGGATTATACTGCAGGATGCAGCGGGTTTTATGGCTATATGCTTCAACACACAAAGAACCCGCTTTTTACCGCAGGATACTACTAATGTTGGAATGCGTTCAGGTTCGCAAAGCAGTGGATCGCGATGAATTGTTCAGTCAAGTTGACACGCATCGATGTGAGATCAATGCGAACGCACAACGACTCAGACATGCGACCGTGCGCGCCATGCAGACACTCGGTTGCTGGACATGTTTGGCACCAACCTCTTTTAGACCAACCAATTCTGACTAATTTCAGAAAATGAGCAACGCAGCGCGCTGTTCAAGAGCGATGATGAAAATGGTGCTGCACATCGTCGCAGTGTGCGCGCTGGCAATATGCGGGATGAAACTCAAAAGGTCGGTTTGGTTTATTGGTGATTTTAGAACTTTCATTCTGCTCGGCGAGTTGCTGAAGTCAATGCATCTGCGCGTCCGCTAGTAGGCGTGTGCTTCACCCTCACGTTCAAACGAACCCTAACAAGCCACCATTTTCCTTGCAGAGCACACAGAAGTTGTCAGAACTGGTCACCAAAATGAACGAACAAGTGGACGTCAGCGGCAAGACGTTGGAAACTCTGGTTGACTCGTCTTCAATGCTGAAAAGCACTGGTTGGTTTGGGGGCAGTTCGTGGTTTTGTTTCTGCAGAACGATAGATTGCACGATAGATATGTAGGTAACCGCGCAGCGTTGGTTGGCAGTAAAACGGGTTTGGTCGTGTCTATCGATTTCGTTGTTTATGTGATTTCGGCCAACATGAAAGTTGTTCGCTGTGAATCGTGGACAACATTTACGCAGGCTGAAATCACAGAAACAACGAAATCGTGGGATGCGACAACCCATTTGACTGGCAATATGACCCATTTTGCCGCTGGTTTTGCACGTTCCAGAGACCGAATTTCACACAATGGGATCGACGATTCAAGTTTCGAACAAGCTGCTGTCCAAATACAACCGTCGCGAGTTCACTGATCGTATCCTGTTCGCGTTGACCGTCTTATTTTTCTTCGGTACCGTTTTGTACATTGTCAGGAAACGGCTGTTCCCCAACGGATTCTGGTGACTGACCATCATTGTTGTTGGATACACGTATTGTCACCCAGTATGATCATCATTCAACCCATTTGACTTTGCTGCGATTCGCTTTACCGGAGAATGCCAAATAAGTCCCCCCCTCAGAATAGTGCCCCATTGGGGGCTTATTTGGAGAAAAAGATTTTTTGTGCCCTATGAACACTTATTGTAGTATAACGTCATCACACCGAACAACACAGGAATAAGTATTTCAACAATAAGAATTTTGTGTTAATTAGCACGAGTGAGTCGTTTTAACGGGGCCCGAACGCAGGCTGTTTATGAACTTTAAAAAAAAGGAAACCAGATATGTGACTTTTCGTGTTGCGCCCGGGGACTTATTTGGCATTCTCCCACAACAAAACCACATTAGCTTGTGCTTGTGCATTATATTTGCATAGGTTCCCATCATATTCAATAGTAGGACACTGACTAGCGTGCGTTTGCTTTTAACTCCAGCAATTTTAGACTATGGGTCATTTACGTGTATGACATGTATTCAGAATGCCCGAGTGAAACGAAAGTGCAATAAATTGTCGACTATGTATTGGTGCGCATTTGTCAGAGAACCAGAACGAGACCACCGACATTGCAAAATTAGAGCAGCCATTTTTGAAATTGTGCACCCACTCAAGGTCGTTCGAAGTTTCAACCAAAGCTGCAAAAGTGGTTTGGTGACGTCATGGACACAGGCAGCGTTCGGATTTGTGTTCACTGGAATGAAGATGCACTTGAGTTTGCTTCAGTTTTTTAGTTTCGTTCATCATTATCGCTGTTCTTCAGAACCTGATACGCAAACACATTCGGTTACTTTTCTTGTCTTTCATCGCTGCAAACCCTGCTTAAAAAATTTATGGAAACAATCTACCGTCTTAGAAGTACAGACGACACAGTGAGATGATCGGGATTAGGACCCCACAATTTCCATTCCAGGTATGTGTATCCACTATATTCTTGAAACCTTGTTGAGCTTGCAAATTAGGATGAATTATATGTAGATGACCACATGTTTTTTGTGTTGTCAGTCAACCCACATACTGTACAAGTGCTGACCATATACTCTTGATCGTGGTGTGTCACGATAAAAATGTGTGCACAGCGCGACCCATTTCGTTATGTGTTTGTACCTTTCCATATTTTACGAGCAAAAACGAGTTGTTATCCGGTCTGAAACGGTCGATTTAGCATCTGTGTGGATACAGTGTGCGGAACATCTGCGGCAGCGGCGTTGGGACACAAATCATTCAGAGTGCTTCAAGTTTTGTTTCGTCCAGTGGTGGTTGTCACAAGAATGCACACTAGTGCGGATGTGTGCACGGTTGTAAGCCTATTATGATCTATGACAGCCAAATGTGTTTGTCGGTTCGTTGACTTCATTATGGGATAACCAGCCACAGGACGGGTCAGCCAGGATGGCAAAAAACGCACAAAGCTGCTTGCGAAAGAAAGGTTACGCATATGTTACTGTGGAGCCCCGGCTTGTTATGATGACTTGTGCGTCTGGGAGCAGAGTCCCGATTCGTCTTGTGCCTTGTGCCTGTGTGTTTGTGTCACATCATAACAATGAGCGTAAATTCGACGTTCCAGCAAGCCTAAACTTGACGATCGCGTAAAAGATTTCGGTTTGCATACGAGCGCCGGCTCATTTGTGCCTGGCTCACAGCATGCGAAAGCGACGCATTTCACGTGCTGCTGACTATTCGCAATTCAGCGCTTTTCTTTGGCGTTTTCATGTTCCCTCACTGCACGTTGCAAACTCGTGAACTGAAAACGTGTCTGGTGGCATGGCACTGACACACTACTTCTTCCAGTCCGAAACAATCTGTCTGATTTCAGACCAGCACCGTTATTTAGTCGCGCATTCACGCGGAAAACGGCGCTGCACGAAGAACAGTGCAATTATCCCGACACTGTTGTGGCGAAGAGGGCCGATGACAGTGAACAAACGTATACCTTAACATGCGCAATACCAAAATTCGGCGGTTGCCGCAAGCTAATGCTGTGGTGGTGCCCCATCATCCTACTGTTATCAAGTGTACTGTCCATTCCATATGCCCAATGGCATTGTTGCCGATGCCGAGTAATCAGAAGCCAATGTTTCTGTCCAGCACTCATGACCGTTCTGTACCTACAGCACAGCCTCAATTCGACTCTGCGCTGACACAAGCAATTTTGTGAGTTTCTTTTAAGTGCGCGCAGGTCTGGCCGCATTCGTACAAACAAGCGCGGGCATCGGCACCTACTTTGTTTGCATCATGGCTAATCACGGTGTGGCCCTCTGAGACCCAACTCTGTGCAGCCACATGGCATGGGGCCGTTTTGATAGGAGCGTCTTGCAGCACTGCCCTCTTCGGGATTGCCTGCGTGTGGGTTCGGGGTCGGTCAATGAAAAAAGCGATTGAACGCAGACATTATGCTGTTGTCAAGTGCTTCGACTGCCTCAGAGTGAATGATGTTCGGTTTTAACTGCGGCGATGCACATTCCGCGGGGTGGGATTGTGAAATATTTGTTGCCACTGCCTCCATACGTCTTGTTTTGTCGGCCGATGAACAGTTCAGGATGTTTGAGCATAGACAAAGCTTGCCAGAGCCGAGCCGCCATCGGGCGTTTTTGATTAATTACATTTGTTTATTTTATTAGTGATAATACACACGAACGCAGTATAGGTACGACGGGGCAGTCAGAATTACACCCGGTGCATCGTGGATGCATATCTTACGCTTTTTTGCATTCTCTGTCTGACAAATGGTTGGGGACAGCCTCTTAAAACGTATGTGCGCGGTCGTTTTTGCGTCCGGGCCACACGACAAAACGTCATTCATCACCCGAACAATAAAACGCCAAGTTTCGTCTCGTAATAACGTCCCTATATACATATCTGTATTGTTGTTGGCATATGTACGCGTGTCGGGTTGCTATTGTGGACCAAGTGCCGCAATTTTCACGTTAGCAGCTCAATCACGTCTCTGGCGTGCCGCATTGGGGGTCCCGTTTTTTGTTTGGTTTTAGATCCGCAACTTTATAGATGCGTACTCTGTCAGTGAGACTTAGGGATTAGCCATGATTACATCTTTTGAAGTGTCACCCACCTATCGCTTCATCCATCTTGTCCATCCAATATAAAGTGCTGGAATGCATCACCAACCGAACCAACCGTTACTTCCATTCGCTTATTGCTCTGTCAAAAGGTCGTTTTTTGTGGATGTGTTTCACAGACTGCTGTGGCCTTTTTGCATCGTAGGTAATTTCGTGCCTGTTACCCAAAATAGGAGTAACTTTGCGCATTATTTTTATACATTTGGACCTTGTGGTTTGTATTGGCACCATAGAACGCGCTCGATGTACCCATGGTCAAGCGTGTTTTTTCAGTTGCAGAATCGAAATTATCTCCGATCACATTTGACCTGGCTGTACCTTTCTGTAGCTGTACATTTTACTGTGGTGGAAGGTTTTATGATGCTGTACACCACTGTCTGATAAAGGATCACTTAAATTGACTTTGTGCCCCCTGTCCACTTGTGTCCCTCGCAACGGTTTCAGTCCTGGGCAAATTACGACCGATAGTTGTTCAACGGAAGTTACATATTTCTGGCCTAAGCGCAATTACGTGATAACACCACAAGCAACCTGTTTGCAGAGCCCTCCATATTTCACTTACAACCATCAATGGACGAGGGTGAACGCAAAATGCTGGACCAATTCAAAATGTTTGGTCTTGCTAACGATCTATACGATGTACTGAATGTCATACGCGACATCCGCATCTGCATGTACCTCCTGACCGTCGCTGCCTATCTCGCGTTGTTGCTCTACGTCATCGTACAGTGCTGTCCGTTAGTAACCTCAGTACCGCTCATGTTTTTTCACAGTTGGCGTTGTGTCACTTATCACGGCTCAGAACAACAAGGAAGTCTTTGACTTGTGGGTATGTTCTGACCTGTAAGCATCCAGAATAAAAGCCCAAGCACCAAAACTAGCATACTGTGTTATCAAACTTGTTTATCACTTTTTTCGGTGTTGGTTGTCAGCTGTCACTTCGACCGTTGCTACTGCAAAGCTCATCTAAAGCAGATTACAGTGTTTAGATTGGACTTTGTCTGAGACTCGGATTAGCCTAGAATTTGTTATCTGAGTTTTATCTGTCCAAACACTGCAGCAACGGCCACGCACCACCGATTTGTGCAACGATCGGGGTGGTCGACCACGGCAGTGTGAGCACAGCGAGTGCTGTAAGCAGTACCAGACCCTCCCCTGCAAGACACAAACTGCCCAGCACACGCAAACCAACGTCGCCCCCACCGGTTAGTCAATAAGGTTACCACCAGTTGCGCCCACAGGCTTGAGCCGTAAGTCTTTATGGCAATACTCTCTGCCGTCACACAGTGAACAATAATGTTGTTCTCATAAACCGCTATACTTCTTCATGGTGACCGAGAATAACTGGTTCCGATCATTTCGCCACAAAGAGGCTCAACTGTAGTGCGTTGTGTTCACGCAGATTTGGCCGATCGGCCAGTCAATTGTAACAAGGGGAGGAGCGGGTGTGGCTGATGACACAACATCGAGGACGGGTGCCGTCATCGTACATTCATCGAGATCCACCACTAATTTGGCACTTGGTCGTGCCAGAACTACTTCAATGCGTGAGTGGCAGTTTTCCTGAACTTGCATATGTAGGGTAATCTGCCAATTCGCTTGTTGACGGAACACAAGTGCCATAAACTATGGCAGGTCATCTCCAACAGTGCTGTGAGGCACGGACGCCGTCGCATGCAATCAACCGTACTACTGTATATGCATATAGGTACTTTTGGGCTTACAGGATAAGACCAACACTGTGGCTCGCCTATAGCGCCTGGCCAAACCACTTCTGAAGACAAGCTGCCTTATGTACGCATAGCGCGCACACAAACTGACATTCTTTTCTTTCACCAATCGCGTCCACTTTCTCTTTGTTCTGCAGGATATGATTTGTTTTCATCGCTGATTATTGAACAGGTGTGAGGTTTCTAAACGTCTTTCACGATATGCATTATTGTCACGTGTTTTCATGTTCTGTTCACAGTGGTGTGAGTCGGTTTTGCAGATATCACGAGTAGAGAGGAGCAGCAGCAACAACAACAACAACAACAGACAATTGAGCTTAGCAGCAGCCGAGCGACGCGACATTCAACGGCACGCAAAGGCAGTCAATTGTCGCGCACAACGTCGCTGATGAGTGGCGGTGCGGCTGATCTGTCCGATGCACACAAGCAAGTCCGTTTCGGGCATGTCCTTTGCACCGTACACCCGCCCCCATGCTCGATTTCGGGTCGTCTCCACCTGCGAAATACACATTTGTGTTGTTCATGTGTCATTCGTTCAATGTGATGTATCACGACATTGTGCGTTGTTGTGCACCACAGTGTTGTGTAGCTGATCGCTTCGTGATGATGTGTACAGTAGGTGTCCAGAATCAGAATACAGTGTTGAATCCGTCGCGCTGTGTTGTGCCTTTGTGGGTTCACGCTCACTCTGTAGTACTGTAATGTACATAGCACAACTCGTACCGAGTCGTGGATTTGACCTGACATTGGCCCTAGATTTTTGGTTGGGCTGAGGGTCAGGGTCATACTGCGGGTTGGGCTTGGATTTAGGCCGGTATACAATTTTTAACACCAATTATAAGCCTGAAGACACCGCCGAGTCGACACCCCCAGCCCCAGCTGTGCTCCACTCAATCTAAGGTGTGATAAACAACTGAAAGCTGTGAGGGTTTGCAGATGATCGAGCGACTGGTGCGACGTAACGACGTGCATTTGCAACGTTACATGTCGATGGAAGGTGACCTGGTCGGAGTGTCAGCCGCTCATCGCCAGGCCTACATTGCTGGCTACACCACGTCCACTTTCGGCCTGATTCACGTCGCTGCCACTGGATTGTGATCTCATTTTTTTGGCTTGTCTTTGATACAAACAGCTTACCTACCCATATTTGTTTGGTCGCACATGGTGTCAGGGTATTTATTGTACAGTATATGGTGTCAGATCGAAAATGGTCTGTTGTTCATGCTTCTGTGCTGAAATGGAGAATAAAAATGAGTTGGCCGACCTCACTTATTTGGTGTCCGATCGCACTTAATACATATCGTTTTGCACTTCATTTTTTTTCCAACGGGTCACAATGTTTTTTTTCAAAATAAAGTGGAACAGTTTATATCGCCGTTTACAAAATGAGTCAGTGCGAACCGATTAGACTGTTAGGATTCGACCTTCTGCATATGAAAACAGGAGACAGAATCCGGAGGAACGTGTCGGGACGCAGAGATACACAGAATGCAAATGCACGCCAGCGGATTCCAACTCACGCACTTTGCCATAGCGTTTCAAAGTGATCGGATGTTGCATTTGCATGTCTACCAGCTGAGGGAGCCTGAGAGAGTGCTTCATCGTGTTGCCCGCGTCGCTTTATCTTTGTTTTTATATTTCGCTCAAGCCGTGCGTGTCGGTTCGGCTGTAACGGGTGACAGGCAATCGCAAATAGCAATAGCACACCACTCAAGTCGTAGTACTGTATTCAATACCTGTTTAGCCATTCGTTAACAATGATCATTATTTTATTGCAACAGTATTCCAACTTTTCTGCAGTGTTCGCCACCAGAGCCCTCTCCACTTTGGACCCAATGTTTCTCTCAACCAAAATGATCCTGCTGCTGGTGGTTGCTGTGATGCTGTGTTGGCAAAATGACGGCGGGAAAGGTCAGTCATTTTTGTTGTTCAGCGAAGCCACGTTTTCTACTTCATGAAGTGACATGTACGATCAGGTGCATTCGCACTGACGATGTTTGCACCAGAGTACCAAAGAGTTTGCTTCTAAATTGGACAAAACCGTGTAAAAATATTTGGAAACTGGTCAGGTTCGGTGTCGGCGTGCATCCAAGGAACCCTGGGGCCGATCCGACCTCGACATCGTGGCCGAACGGACAGACGCGCAAATGAGACGGCGGTTGGTGTGGATCATTATTGTCCTTGATGTGCACTTGCGAATTTGAACTTATTGCCTTCGCGCTTTTGACCCAGAAATGTAGTGCTTTAGGCTTAGACGCATGCCTCCCAACCCCAACAATATGCCTGATTCTGAGGGCGGGCTTAGGTTGAATCCGGAAATCGGAATCCGGAATTATTTCCGGAAAACGCATTATTTTTGCATGTAAATTCTTGCGTTTTCCGGAAGTATTTCCGGAACCCAGAAATGTTTTGCATTTTTGTATGCAAATTATTTCCGGGTTCCAGATTCCGGATTTAACTTAAGTTCGCCCTAAGCCGAAACGGAACCAAGCACATAACTGTCTATTGCTCCAGGTGTCAGACCCAAACCTGCCCAGAAACGGCGAAGATCATTTTTCGGGAAAAGAATAAACTCGCACAGTGGTGGAATGATGTGACTGAAATTAAAATGAGCAAATTCTGTATGAAATTGGAAAATGTGCAAATGAAGTTTTCACGATGCTATGCCTTGCGATTTCTGAAAGTCTGGCAAAATCATGTGGGCCAGGGTCACCATGAAACTGCTGCGAATTATATATTTTGGCCGGCCCATATTTTATTCATATGCACATTTGAATTTATAACCGTGCTTCACTTGACTGAATATGAAAGATGAAACAAAGCATAAAGATAAAGCCGAAACAAATTGGAATATCGCTACAGAAGAGTAAAAAAGATCGGTCTCCTGCACGTTTGCTGCCGCATTTTGGAAACCCCACCCGAGCTGCAGCCCGAGCTCGTACACAGCAACCGAAAACGGCTGAAAATGGGGGCTTATGATTAGTCTTTGCTTGGGTGCATCCTAAGACTAAGAACATGCGCAACTGTCGTGGCGTCAAGACTGACAATATGCCACGGTACCTGACCGAGGAGTGGTGGCAAACAACAACAGCAATGACCGGACAGGCCGAGAGAAGCAAACACGAATTCCAGGCGTTCCTCGAAACCATGACTACCAATCACTGAAAAGTCACACCTAACCCCTTGACTTCGGTCTCCTTACCCTGACCCAACGATTGAGAGATAGAAATCTTCACGAGCGCATTCATGTCCATTTTTTCTCTGGGCTAGTTGCTAGGCTTTGACTTGGGCTTTGTTTCAGGCTTAGTCTAAACAAGCAAGCAAGCTCTTAGCTTATTCTAGTTACCGGCAGTTGGAGGGGGAAAAGGCTCCACTCCTCCAAGATCAATTTACGATTTTGTGATAAGGCTCAGGGTTTGATGTGGCCAGCCAAGCCTAATAATAACGGATTCTTTAGCCTGGCATTTCTTCCACCCACTGTCCTGAGGGTGAGGTTGACCAATAAGCGTGGCGGGACTGCACGCGTCGTGATGATGTGCAGGCCTGATCTGCAGGCAAATTCAAATATTTTATTCTCGCGTATTTCTTTCGATAATCTGGGATAACACAGCGGCTTGGATCGATCACACAACGCACACGAAGCCATCAAGCAAGGTTCGTATGGTGGATGGGGATGGGACGATGTATAAAACGGTGTTTGGTCACGAACACGTTGATCATTTGATGGTTATTGTATTGTAATAATGGTTGACGACAAAGCCACGTCGGCCAAATCACTCAAAACTCATTTATTTCAGACTGTCACGGCCCTGCGACTGCGACAAGCGAAGAAAAGACGAAACGCCTTTTTTACTGTTGTGCTGTTTAATATTTATTGAAATCGGGATCGGCTGTTGCTGGTTTTCGTTTTTATCTGTGTATTCTGCTGAACAAATCAACGTTTTGATTGCGCCCGAAGTCGTCTTGTTTCAACGGTTGGTGTGTGTGGGGGGAGGCTCTATTCCGGCTCCGGGGGGTCTATTAATTCTCTGACCCAAACCAAAAAATTGTTCCCAAAAATACGCCCAAAACCCCGAAAAAGGGGTTTGAAACGATGTTTTTTCGCTTACAATCGCATTCATTCGTGTCTGTTCGTCAATAAATAAGAGGCGTGCTCTCAACGAACAACAAACGTGCATAAATGTACCTGTGCAGAACTATCAAGCTTTAATGCACTACTGTATGGGTGATGTTACTTAAGAGGGGCTTTATTCCGGGGGGCGCTATTAATTCACTGAACCCTTTTTGGGGGCTATTCCGAGGGGGGCTGTATTTAGGTTTTTACGGTATGTCTATGTATGTGCGCCCACCTGATCCAAGACCCATCCCTCCAGCGTATTTCCCGTAAGAACCTAAATACAAGGGGGGCTCCAGTGTAGTTCCTGGGGGAGGGGGTCCCCCCTAAGGTACACTAACCGCCGCGACCAAGATACACTAACCGCCTCAATTTTTGCCTAAAATGGGCATTTTTAGGCCTAAAATGGGCATTTTAGGCCTAAAAAGTGATGTTTCGGTGAATGATGTCAAAAGTCGTCAAAATACCCCTCAAAAAGTGACTTTTTCCTGAATTTGGGTCTTCCCCCCCAGGGAGGTACACTAACCGCCGCACGGAAAAAAGGGGTAGGTACACTAACCGCCGCGCCGGACCAGGAACTACACTGGGGGCTCTTTTGGGCCCCATTAATCGACTGACCCGAATCCGAACAATTGTTCCCAGAAATTCCCCAAGCCTGAAACCAATGAAAAAGATGTGTGAAAGGATGTCTTTTCGCTTACAATCGCATTTATTCGTGTTTATTCATCAATAAGGTGCGTATTATATGCTCTAAACGAACAACAAACATGCATATATATGTACCTGTGCACAACTATCAAGACTTAATACACTACTGTATGGGGGATTTCATTTACTGACTGACCCCTTTTTGTGGGCTGTATTATGGGGGCTCTATTCCGGGGGGCTGTATTTAGGTTTTTACGGTATGGGGGAAAATCCGGGGTGGGTAGGTAGGGGGTAGTGTACCTGGCAGCACCAGCAGTGCTGTCATGGCTGGGGGCCCAAAGGTACAATACCTCGCCCTCGCCGGTACGGTGTGTGTGTGTGTGTGTGGCCCCCCGCCCTGAGGTACAGTGTCTCCTCCAATTTTTCCAAAATTTCACCCCATAACCCATAAATGTTGAACTCCCACGAGACCAGTATGGTACAATATCTCCTCCTGAAATTCCTTCCTTGGGGGCGGGCGGCGCGGAATCCCCAGCCACTAACCTGATCGGATTTCCTTTGCAAATGTTGGTCGGAGAGGGCCGGTGTACTATTTCAGTGCTCTTTGAGTCTTAGTCTTAAAGGGTGTGTCTAACGTCTCTTAACCCCATGTTTTATGAGGTGCAATCGAAAGATGACCTCGACATGCCGGCGTGTGCAAAAAACCGCGTCTTGTAACTCGCTAAATCGCGAAATCTTGAGGGTTACTTTTCGAATTAAATCAATTTCCGGACACAAAACTCCAGGCGCTTTTGAGTGGGAGCTACTCACGTTTGGCATTATTCTGCTGAAACATTGCATGTTTAAGCGCGGCTCAGCCGCCTATACAATGCACGTAGACGCTCAACACACACCGCTCTGGCTGCTGACTTGACTGTGGACACAATGAATGTTTCATTTAACACATAGAAGCTGGTTTGTGTGTGTTTCGCATCGCAGCTTTTTTCCGTCAGCTCAGTCTGAATTTTGTGTCCGGAAATTGATTTAATTCGAAAAGTAACCCTCAAGATTTCGCGATTTGGCTAGTTAGAAGACGCGGGTTTTTGCACACGGCGGCCTTTCGAGGTCATCTTTCAATTCCACCCAACAAAACATGGGGTTAGGAGACGTTAGACACACCCTTTAAGGCTCCAGTCCTATTAACCGCCATAATGGCGTAAGGCAAAAAAGACACAGCCTGATATTCTGCAATTTTCAGGCGGGCACAATGCAGCCGTTTTTGAAGAATTTGTGCGCCGCCATACTATGGCTTTCTGTCGCATCAACAAATGCTCAAGAAGGACGAGGTGCTCAGGGAGCGCGAGCTAATGGTCTGTCAGCTAATTCAGTTTTTTAATGGACAATGTACAGACTAAAGCTAGAGTAGTTTTCAGACAGATGTTTACGACTTCGTGCTGGCGTTTACGGTTCGCAATGCGATGAACAATACTTAATTTGTTCTCCGTCTAATGAGGGCGCCGTTTACCACTGTGCCGACGGCACCAGATTCGACACGAACAAGGGCTTGTGTACGGTTCAGCCAAACTGCGTTCGACCACCTCCTGGTACGTCGACCGTTTTTCGCTCAATTGACAGCGCTGTCTGTTGTTTGGTTTTACTTGCACCTTGCAACGCACGCTATGGTTGTGTGTCGAGTCGAGTTGCACCAAGAATTTTTTTCAAAAGCAAAAATTCTGGGTGGGTGCAAATTGCCCGTTGAATCTATACTTCTTCCATTCACAGCACAAGGTGCAAATCTCACGCGGTAAATTTGAAAAAAAACGTTGGTTCCAGTCGATTTCGACTGCTCTAATCTTGACAACGGCGACTACGCGTTTGAGCGTCGTTCGTGTCGTGCCGACTACGTTGCGTGCTCGAACGGCATCGCGTATCAACAGAATTGTGCCGCCGGTACCAGATTCGATCCCAATCCGGCCGTCAGACGATGCGAGAACCCGTCGTTCATCGCTGTCTGTGGCGGCACTGTTACCGGTCAGTTTCTCAGCTTAGATGAGACACGGGATTGACCACACGTGTTGATTTTGAACCACGGTATGTAATCGGGCATGTACCATGTTGGCCGAGGCCGCCATGGAACACGCGTGCAACTAATGGCCAACACACTGCTGTCCAGATACGCACGCTATACGCACAGGGCGATCTCTACTCTGATTCTGTTCTCTTGATTCACTTCTGACCCACTCCTCCGCTTTCCTGCATATCGCATTTCAAACTAGGGTCCAACGTGACCTGAGTGAGAAGTTCAGCTGCTCAATTGGTGTGGAGCAACGTTTTGCACAAAGATAGCGATGGGGAAACAACGGACCGAAATTCACAAATTTACTAATGTTCTAGTGGCACCAACGGGCCCTCCGCCGGTCGACTTCGACTGCCCTGCACCATACGGCACGTTCCCACACGCCTCGTTGTTATGTTCGGCCATCTACTACGTGTGCACGGCTGGCGTTGCCGATCAGATGACGTGTGATGCTGGACAATTGTTTGACACCACCGTTGGCAGGTGTCAATCCCAGGACATTGTCATCGGATGCGGTTGGTCTTTTAGTTATCCGGAGGTGGGCGAGAATATCTTTGGTGGTGCAGCCTCTTGCATCATTTCCGGAAATTTTGACGTTCCCGGTTCGAAGGAAGAAAAATGGAAGGTTCCCGGTAAAATGGAGCGCAGCGGAAAGTGTTTCTGCCGCACCTGCTGCACCCCTCGTGCACGTATGGTCTGATCCCAGTTTGGATTGATCTCCGCCCCCTTTCCAAAACAAAACTATCTGTAGGAAAAATTGGAAATCTGCGGCACCTGGGTCTCATTTGAAATAAAAAAAACCTGAAATGCATGCATTGGCACCTGCCATTCTATTTGGGGGCGGCCTGTCGTTTTGAGGTATGTGAACGCTGTGCCAGCCCGAGCGTACTTGAATGCGAGCCTGAATTAGCAAGGTAAACTGTGACACATTCTTTTGCAGCATTCGACTGTACGAATCGTCCAAATGGCATGTACGGTCTGGGCTGCAGTCAGATGTTCTGGTGGTGTTGGGATGGCAGCGCGTCCAAACACTCGTGTGTCACTGGACTGTATTTCGATGCCGACTATAACGAGTGCACGTTCAGGTCAGTGGTGGTCCGGGTGGTAGACATAGATAGCTGAAGGGGTCCAGCTCGGTAGACATGGCTGGCCGGGTATTTGAGGGTATTGGTCCAGAGGTCGAAATTTGCGCTTATAAAGCTAGGCATTTTGCACAAAAATCAAACACTTTTTGTCCGGACATGGAAGACATGGATAGATGTGCTTTGGGGGATAGATTTTTTAGACATAATAGGTAGCTAACCCAGGTTTGTTGCGGTATTAGTCTCATACTACCCCCTACAACTATTCAGGTGGGAATGGAAATAATGTGGGATTCGAGTTCTTTTTATGAACCCCAGTAGCGTGCGTTGCACTTACAGATCGCATGTTGTGGCTTGTGGCGGACGTCGACCGACAACCACCACGGCGATCACCCTCGCTCAACCAACTACTGCGCGTTAGTGCCCGAATTGTTTTGCGTTCAAGGATAAGCTGGTTGTTCTGTCCCCTTTACGCCACTATATTCTGTGTTCAATTGTCCATAAGATGTCAACATGATGTAAACTTTCCGAAAATCTTTGTAGCCGATTTTGATTGTGCGACGGCCGGTGAGGGCGACCACGCATTGTTGGACGGTGATTGTGGCAGCGACTTCATTACGTGCACCAACGGCCAGCCAATTCTGCGTCAATGTCCGTCTGCTTTGAGATTCGATCCGGCTCAGGGCCGATGCGAACGCGCCATTCTGATCACTGTCTGTGGTGGAACGCCTGGTAAGTCGACCTTCGCTACAGTATGTTTGTATATCAATATGACTTCGTAGAATGCGCCTGCGGGTGCTGCGACTTTTGGGTTTGGCGGCCTCGCTCTTGATCGGGCTGCAGGTCCAAAAGTTACGGAATACGAATATGGTCAACCGCAAAATCCACAAGTACACAGTTTGTGAGCAATTGATTGCAGATTTCTGCGCTAGCCGTGTCAATGGCGATTACGAATCGTCTGGGTGTGCGCGTGTGTACATCCAATGTTGGGCGGGACAGGCGACCGAACGGCAATGCCCGAACGGCCAGGTGTTCGATGGGGAAACGAAACTGTGCGCCGCCGCTGCGTCTGTCGCTGCGTTAGTCTCGTCTCTTTGTGGATTAACTCCAGGGGTATACGGACGCCAGCGCCTCCTCAAGCCGCTCAGGGGAGTGCCCCCCCGTTGGCCCCGTCCAAAGAAGGAACGAACAACGAGGAACCCATTATTTGAAGTCTCATCGTTGTACAGGTCTTTGCGTACAAATTTTGATGTGCTGCAAACCTTCGCGCGCCACGCGCACAGTCCATCTACTGAGTATGAGTTAGTTTAACAACGACGAATTATGAATAAAATGAGGGACAAGCACTCAGTAAAAAATGCTTTTTGATACACAGCGCCCTCCCAAATTTGGAGCTGGGTACGCCCCTGTTTAGCTCCCAAGGCTGTTTTAGATTATACTCAGGTTTGAAGCCAAAGGCTAGATGTGTTGCTGAAGAGCCTAAATTACTACAGTCCACAGTGGTGAGTCCTTTTGTTCCTGATATGCTTGCTAGTGATGAAATCGCATTTTCCAACCGACGTTTACGGTTGAGGACAATTCCTCGTTTCTGAAGCAAATGTGTGGCAGAAGTGACCTGATTGTACGATTCTACAGCACATTATGCTATTATGTTTAATGGCTGACCTGGTTTCAGTTGCTCAGCTGCACCAACACCGTCACCACCGACGTCTGATGCTTGTAGCGGACAGGCGGATCGAGTTCGACTTTTTGTTAGTTTGACGTCGCGATTTACATGTGTTTACAACTCCAAACTGTTTTGTCACCTTGCAGATCTCTGGTTGCAACCCGACATTTATTGAATGTCAAGGCGGTGAAGCGCAACAGCTTAACTGTCCCGACGACCAGGTGTACACCCGCGACTTCGGTTGCGATACGCGTGACTACGTGCCCGAATGTGTTCCTGCTATGATGACCGAATGCACCGGATTCGTCGACCGAACGCGACTTTGGGTTGGGATTCCCTCTGTTATGTTTTTGCACAGGGTGTTACACAACAAGTACGCTGAAGCCTTGTCTTCACGAAACGCAACGTATTGTCGACTAGCTTAATGACGTTCGTACTTTGTTTTCCGTAGCGTATCAAACTTGATGATAGGATCGGACCGGCCTGTAAAGCCGCCAAATGAGCCCTATCCCCAGCAACAAAGCCCCTGCGACAACAATAGACCAGTGAGTTTTCAGCACCTTTGTCCTGAGAAAATGCAATCTTGCATGCAAACTTTTTTGGTTTTTGGGAATGAAAGAACTAGGCCCGCAGTGCACCTCAATAGCAGAACCTCCATTAGAACGTTACACAGTGACACAAACGACCCTGGGAAAAAGATAAGATGTGGGCCACTGAAATTTTCAATCTGCAGGTAGCACCGTGTTCGCCGCGTTTCATCGAATGCCGTGGGGGTCTGCCCGAGATGGGCACGTGTCCCGATGGTCAGGTGTTCACTCGTGATTTTGGCTGTGATCTGCGCGATCTGGTCGTCGAATGTCAACCTCAGATGCAGAGCGAATGCGTCGGTGTCATCGATCGAACTCGACTTCAAGTACGTAATATTAGCTTGAGCTTGAGCTTGTTTTGTCGTGCTTGTGGGTGCTCCTTTTGTGCGCAAGCCATGGAAAACGCCAGTTACTTCTACAGTTGGAGTTGACACGTTGTTCTTGCTGCGCCATTTTGCACCTCTACAGATCGCTGCATGCACACAACGTTTCCACGAGTGCCAGAACGGCAATCCGGTTGAGCGCGAGTGCGCTCCTGGTCAAGTGTTCACAGCCACATACGGTTGCCAGTCCGCCGACTCCGTGCCTGACTGCGGTCCATTGACGACGCCCGAACCGACCACAGCACCGCCACCACAGACACGATGCGCCGGACTGGTGGATCGCACACGGCTTTTGGCGAGTGCTCGTTAAAAGGGTTTATCATTTAAAATTGTCTGTGCCGGGGTACATTACTTGAATCCTAGCTGGTGGCAAAATGTTTGCAAAACCCAGGAAATATCCTGCAGGCTTTCTAGATTGAAATTTTGCAAATATAACTTAACAAAAGGCTTGGCTTCGGGTGGCATGCATCTGGGGGCAAACAGGTCAATTTTGCAGATCGAGGATTGTTCGACAAATTTTATCGAATGTTTCGATGGTCAACCCACGACGGGCGTATGTCCCGATGGTCAGGTGTACACGAACAACTTTGGCTGTGACCCGCCCGACTTTGTGCCCGAATGTCAAGCGCAGGGTCAACCACCGAACGAATGCACTGGACAGCTCGACCGAACACGACTATTTGTGAGTTGCTGTTTTCACACTGGTCTGGTCGAAATGTGGGACTGAGTAAACCTCGCTCGATTAATGTCGGTCACGATGTTTGACATGCACAGATCTCTGACTGCAACAATGCATTCACCGAGTGCCAAATGGAGCAACCAGTTCGCCAACAGTGTGCTGATGGTTTGGTGTTCACGATGGATTTCGGCTGTGCCTCGCGCGAGTCGGTGCCCGCGTGCCGAGCGCAGAATGATTGCACTGGTCAGGTGGATCGCACTCGGATTCTGGTTGGTCTTCTGATTATGTTGGCTGAAGAGAAGCAGTTTGATGCGTTACGATGTGCAGTGCACCGCAAATGCACCGAAAGGACTGTATTTGAAAAACGAATAAAACTTGGTCGAAAAGCTGAATTCTTTTAGTGCTGCATGCACTTCAAATCGGATTACCTAGTTGATTATGTAAGTTGGGAGACAAGCTCGCTTGTTACCCGTGGGTTTGTATGCAGCTTGAAGTATGCTGAGCTGGAGCCAAAGTTTGATCCGAAGAATAAACCGATGCACGCAGGTCGAGCCATGCTCAGCACGTTTCATCGAGTGCCAAAACGGTCAACCGACATCACAGTCGTGCCCGGTCGGTCAGGTGTTCACTGCCAATTTCGGATGTGACCACCCTGAATATGTCGATGCTTGTGCCCAACCAACGCCACCCAATGAATGTGATGGATTAGTTGATCGCACTCGGTTATTGGTGAGTCAGCACCGGCCAGAGCTGAATTTTATTTTCTTGGATGTGAATGGGGAACGCACCAATTGTATGGGGAACGAATAAAAGTGAATTTCTTGCTCTTGCACTTGCACGAATTGGTTGTCTTGACTTGAAAACCAGTCCATACCGTAACTCATGGACCAGAAAAAATAAGAGCCTCTGGAGGCTTTGTGGAAAACTCTGTTATTTTGCTGATACTAAATGACCGTAATATTTGCGCACAGATCAGCGACTGTAATCGTTCGTTCACGGAATGTCTGGGTGGTGTGCCGACGCAGATGGACTGTCCATTCGGTCAAGTGTTCACGGCGACGTTCGGTTGTGACCTGCCTGACGCGGTGCCCGAGTGTCGCACGACGCCAAATGAATGCACAGGAACAGTCGACAGGACAAGGATTTATGTGCGTCACACTTTTCAACAATCAAGCCGGTGGCCGGACAATTGAGCAAAGCACATTTGAGCAAGACCACTTTGAGCAAGAAAAAAGAGCAGAGCCAAAAGAGCAGAGCTCTTATTTTGTCCCAATGGCTTAGGCTTGGGCTGATTTAGGTATCAGGCTTAGGCTTAGTTTTGTGTCTGAGCTTAGGCTTAGGCTTAGGCCTATTCGTTTTTAGGTTCTGCTCTTTTGGCCTCTGCTCTTTTTCACTTGCTCAAAGTGGTCTTGCTCAAACGTGCTTTGGTCAATTGCCCGTCCGCCATCAAGCCAGTCCGTGATATCCATGCGTTTCTGGCAGCGGGCAGCAGATGCTAATCATTGTTCACTCATCCAGGTTGGCACATGCACTGCACGTTTCATCGAGTGCCAGAACGGTGTGCCCGTGCAGCGGTCGTGTCCCGATGGCCAAGTGTTCACCAACAGTTTCGGCTGTGAGTTGGCCGACTACACACCCGAATGTGGCGTCACAACATCAGCGGCACCCAACCAGTGCGACGGCAGGGTCGAGCGCGAACGTTTGTTGGTCAGTGTTGTGATTGCTGTCTGGTTTGTGGTGTGCCACTGACTGATGTAGATCAGCGAAACGGGCCAGTCCCGATCATGTCGTTGGTCAGCTTCGTTTATGTCAGTCGTGTGCGATTCGTTTATTTCAACATCACAGATCAGCGAGTGCAATCGCGACTTCATCGAGTGTCGCAACGGCCAACCGACGCAACAACAATGTCCAGAAGATCAAGTGTTCACGGCGGATTTTGGCTGCGATCGATCGGATGTGGTGCCGTCTTGTGCACCACCGCAAGCACCCAACCCCTGTGATGGTCAGGTCGACAGACAACGACTCTTTGTAAGTCAGTTTGCTCGCTGGTAGAATTGTTGCTTTTTCAATCGCGTTGGTTGCCTGATCGATTCAGCCAAGTGCCGCTGAAATGCACCTTGTCACAATTGTTTCGGTCACAGATCACTCCGTGTTCGGGTCGTTTCATCGAATGTCGCGCTGGCGAGGCGACGCTCGGTTCGTGTCCGCCCGGTCAAGTGTTCACTCGCGATTTCGGCTGTGATCCGCCGGACTGGGTGCCCGAATGTCGATCGAATCCAAATGAATGTGACGGACTAGTAGATCGGACAAGAATATTCGTGAGTTGTTCGACGTGCGATATTAACTGAGAATTGCAATAACTGTTGTGAGTGACTGTACAGCTCGACCACTGCGTGCCCGCATTCATCGAGTGCCGCAACGGCGTGCCCACGGCGCAGTCGTGCCCCGGCGGTCAAGTGTTCACGCGTACGTTCGGTTGTGACCCGCCAGATTGGGTGCCCGAGTGTCAACCAGCCACGCCACCGCGGGCCGCACCGAACGAGTGCACGGGGAAAGTCGATCGTACCCGCATTCTGGTCGGTTATTTCCCATTTCGCGAACCACTTAATGAAATCGAGGCTTCCCCCATTCCTAGTCTTTCTGGCGTGATGCAGGCTATGCCGTGTTCACCAGTGTTCATTGAATGTATGGACGGTGTGCCGAAGTTGGGCAGGTGCCCCGACGGACAGGTGTTCACACGCGAGTTCGGTTGCGACCCGCCCGAATGGGTGCCGGAATGTAGCACGGCAACACAGGCACCGCCCAACGACTGCACCGGGCTCGTCGATCGCTCCCGAATCTTTGTTAGTCAAGCTTTTAGTGATTGGAGATAGGGTGCGGGATTTGGGTTGGGGGTGTGCCGACATCCAACATTTAATACTTTGAAGTGACCCGACACCCTCAACGCCAAACAATCCGACTCCGATGTTGTATCGAGCTTCCTGTCAAGAGAGGGGTCTTGTTCGAAAAGCTGTTTCTGTCTGGCGCTTTTTCTATTTTGAAAACTTTGTGCATAGCATACTTTGCTCGCCCGACCCTCCAATTACACTGAAAATGGGGATATGTGGCGCGCGAAGCGCGAGATTTTTGGGTTCTTGAAGCGTTCATTTCGAAGTTGGAAGAAGTGCTTTGCGTTGTGAAAAAACACTTTTCCTGGAATTCTAAAACCCAAACGCTTGCCACCGATACCCAAACACCACGTAAAACTCAAACACCCGACAGCTACACCTGCCGCATCCTAATTGTAGAAGAAAAAAGCTTTTCCTGTACATCTGGAAAAGATACGCCGCTTATCATTTGCCACACTGTATGCTTTTGTCATCAGATCCGTGACTGTTCACGCGCGTTCACCGAGTGTCGCAATGGTGAGCCAACCGTACAGCACTGTCCCGAGGGTCAGGTGTACACGCGCGAATTCGGATGTGATCCGCCGGACTGGGTGCCAGAATGTCGATCCACGCCAAACGAGTGTACTGGCAAAGCGGAGTACTCGCGCATTTTTGTCAGTTCGGCTTTTTGCGATTTTGTCAAGACCAAGAGTGACGTTTGACGTTGCTTTAGATCGCCGATTGTCTGCCACGTTTCCTCGAGTGTCGCAACGGTGCACCAACGATCATGTCATGCCCCACCAACCAAGTGTTCACTCGTGCGTTCGGTTGTGACCCACCGGCCTGGGTGCCTGAATGTCAAGGTCAACCAGTCACAAACACTACCACAAGCACACAAGCAGCGCCACCCAACCGGTGCACCGGCCAGGCTGATCGCACCAGGATTTTCGTGAGTTGCTGCCTTGGCCAGTGCTGGAATTCATTCGCTCACACTCGTTGACCATTCATTCTGCAGGTGTCCGACTGTGTGCCCGATTACATCGAGTGCCGCAATGGCCAACCCACTCCACAAACATGTCCATCTGGTCAAGTGTTCACTCGTACTTTCGGATGTGATCCCCCAGCCTGGGTTCCTGAGTGTCAACCAGCCACCACACCTGCTGCACCAAATCAATGTGACGGCAAAGCCGACCGCACTCGGATTTTCGTAAGCCAGCCTTCGGGCAGTGTTTTGTGAAGCTTCCGTAATTGTAACACGTACGTTCAGATCTCCGACTGTGTGCCCGAGTTCATCGAGTGCCGCAGCGGTCAGCCCACCCAACAACAATGCCCAAGTGGACAGGTGTTCACTCGCACGTTCGGTTGCGACCCGCCGGCCTGGGTACCCGAGTGTCAACCAGTCACCACGCCTGCTGCACCGAATGAGTGTGACGGCTTGGCTGATCGCACCCGCATCTTTGTACGTTGTCATTTCTGGTACTTTTTGCACGTCGACATTTTCATTTCATTTTGTTTACATTTCCCATTGAAGGTAGCGGATTGTGTGCCCGATTACATCGAGTGCCGCAACGGCCAACCCACTCCACAAACGTGTCCATCCGGTCAAGTATTCACTCGTGCGTTCGGCTGTGACCCGCCAATCTGGGTACCCGAGTGCAAGCCAGCCGAACCGAACGAATGTGACGGCAAGGCAGACCGAACCAGGATTTTCGTCAGTTTTGCATTTTAATTTTCTTGGTGCTAGTCGATCGTTTATGTAACCGGCGATTTTCAGATCTCGGACTGTGTGCCCGATTTCATCGAGTGCCGCGGCGGTCAGCCCACCCAGCAACAATGCCCAAGTGGTCAGGTGTTCACTCGTACGTTCGGTTGCGACCCGCCGGCCTGGGTACCCGAGTGTCAACCAGTCACCACGCCTGCTGCACCGAATGAGTGTGACGGCTTGGCTGATCGCACCCGCATCTTTGTACGTTGTCATTTCTGGTACTTTTTGCACGTCGACATTTTCATTTCATTTTGTTTACATTTCCCATTGCAGGTAGCGGATTGTGTGCCCGATTTCATCGAGTGCCGCGGCGGTCAGCCCACCCAACAACAATGCCCAAGTGGTCAGGTGTTCACTCGTACGTTCGGTTGCGACCCGCCAGCCTGGGTACCTGAGTGTCAACCGGCCACAACACCTGCTGCACCGAATGAATGTGATGGCTTGGCTGATCGCACCCGCATCTTTGTACGTCTGCGCAAACAACTTTGCTAAACAGGATAGCGCGGGCATTAGATCCCAACCGTTTGCAGGTGTCCGACTGTGTGCCCGATTACATCGAGTGCCGCAACGGCCAACCCACTCCACAAACATGTCCATCTGGTCAAGTGTTCACTCGTACTTTCGGATGTGATCCCCCAGCCTGGGTACCTGAGTGCAAGCCAGCTACCACTCCAGCCGCGCCCAATGAATGTGATGGTCTGGCTGATAGGACTCGTGTTTTCGTGAGTGTGTTTTCGTGAGTGATTTGCGTTTATATTATAATGGAGCTCTGATTGTTTAACCCTACTATTCCGATGTTTGCAGATCTCTGATTGTGTGCCCGACTATCTCGAGTGCCGCAACGGTCAGCCGACACGCCAGACATGCCCGAGTGGTCAGGTGTTCACACGCACGTTCGGTTGCGACCCGCCAGCTTGGGTAGCCGAATGCCAGCTGCCTCCGACAACTACCACCTTGCGCTCAACCACTGTAGAATGCAATGAGGGTATGTACTCGCCCTTTATTTGTTTTTGTCCGCGCGCCTTCTAAATTACTGCGATGTTGATCTGAATAACCGAAATTGGCGTGTTAGCGATCTTACTGTGCTCCTTTGCACGAAATTCCAACTGTACTGGGCGACGATGTACGTCAACCATTTTTCAATCTGCCTGCCTGTGCAGGTTCCAGCATGGCAGTGGGTGTGTGCGACCGCAAGTACGTCGTGTGTTCGGGTGGTCGTCGCACGCCGACACGTTGTGCATTAGGTGATGTGTTCCATCAACCTGCGTCCAAATGTCTGCCTGCGTCGGCCGTGCCTGGATGCAACACGCAGACCACTGCTTGTAATGAAGGTGCGTGCGAGTCTGGGTCGATTACAGCAGCACGTGTTACAGTAGCATATCAAGTGCAGTGCTTGGAACGGAAATGAAAGGTTCAGGCGCTGAAACATTTCAAACCTTTTGTAGAATTCTATCCGTTGTTGTTTGACACATTGCACAGGTCAATATTAACGCAGGTGAAACGACTGCGAATGGCGCGTGCTCTGAGGAATACCTGCAGTGTGTGGATGGCAGTGTGACTCGTCAGTTTTGTGGCACCAGTCAGGTGTTCTACCAGTCATTGTCGTCTTGTCTGCCCGTCGAGTTGGTGCCCGGTTGTGCGTCAACGACCACACAAGCCGCTCCATCGTGTGATGACGGTTGGTTACAGACCATAAAGTTTGCCACAAGCTAAACTTTGGAAATTTTGCACGTTGATAGAACCCGTTCGACGATCCTTTCATTGTGTGGCTTTGCCAAAAAAAGTTTCTTTCTAATTTAGGCTCTGACCGTCCGATCGGCGGTTGTTCCGAGGAATACGAAGTGTGCGTCAATGGAACGTTCGAATCTCGTTGGTGTGCCACGGATCAGGTTGGGGTCACACTGGGCATGCGTCAAAGTTGGTGATCACATCGGATCACAGTTGGCCTCAATTAGAACTACCCCCAATTCTGACCAGCTGACTGAATTCACACACATTCAGACTGACACGGTCGAAATTAATGGCATTCACAAATCTCAATGTCCGATTTTAAACTGGGAGTGGCCAAAGCATGTCGCATTACGCAGGTGTACTACGCGGCAACACGCAGTTGTCTGCCACCTAATGCCGTGCCAGGCTGTGTGCCCACGCAAGCTGCACCCACGTGCACTGCCTACGAACGTATTCCACTGGGCGCGTGCAACGAACAATTCATTCAGTGCATCAAGGTAATGATTATTGTGTCACTGACACTTCTTCGTTATCATTTTCTCGTTGGGATGTCATGTTTGTAGAAGCACCTAAACAGTAAAACTACCCTTTCATCTTCAGGGTATCGAAGTGCGCGCTTGGTGTCCGGAGGGCAACGTCTTTGACGGATCCACCGTGTCCTGCCAATTGCCGTCCGACATCGCTGACTGTCAATCTGCGCCACCAGTTGTCAGTGAGTGCTTCCAATCGTGAACATTTTATGATTGTCGGATGACATATTCGCACTATAATGCTTGTAATCAATATCCTTATCTACACATGTAGCTCCGCCATCAACTTGCACAACCGGTCAATCATTCCCATTGGGCACATGCAACGAGGAATACCTCCAATGTGACAATGGTGCGTACGTGCGTGCATGGTGTGGTCAGGGCCAGGTCTATTCGCAGACCTACACGCAATGTGTGCCCGAGTTCATCGGTGAGTTGCTTGCTTGTTCAGGGCTTGTTTCGACATCTCAAGCATTTTTGTTCTGTTGACAAATGCAAATTGCGCTAGATACGGTGTGCCATTGCAGAATGTGCATCAGCACCGTCTACGCCTTGTGTTAGTGGCAGCAAGACGGCAACGGGCACGTGCGAGTCGGTCTGGTTGTTGTGCATCAACGGACAGCAATTGCCGCAGAATTGTCCACCGAACACGTTCTACAATCAGAACAGTGGCAATTGCGAACCGGCCTGGCCACCTGGTACATTGTTTGGTTGGGTAAACTGTGGGAGCCTTTTGTGTAATGTCATTTTACTCAATTTGACAGAGTGCTCGGTTGTGACGCCACCATCCAACCCATCGACATGCGTGGAAGGTTCTAGAGCCGCGACTGGTATGTGCTCTGAAACATGGCTGTTGTGCATCAAGGGACGACAGGTTCCGCAATGGTGCCCTCCCAACTTGTTCTTCAATGCAAACACCAACAACTGCGAACCAGCTTGGCCACCAGGTATGTAGCCTTCATTGTGGGTGTGCTCCTGGCAGATATCAATAATGTTCGCATGTGCATGTTCGCATATTCAGAATGCCCGATTGCCACCCGACCACCATTCAACCCACCAGTTTGTGTCGAGGGCAGTCGTACCGCAACAGCACCGTGCTCTGAGACGTGGCTGTTGTGTGTGAATGGACAACGGGTGCCACAGTGGTGTCCGGCAAACACGTTCTTCAACGCTAACACCAACAACTGCCAACAACCCTGGCTCCCTGGTTAGTTTCGTGGTCTTTATGCCCTTATCTTGCCTTCACTTTGTCCCTACCAACTTAGTATTTGCAGAATGTCCCGTGTCAAGTCCATGTGTCGAAGGCACACGCAGTGCGACAGGTGCATGTGAGGAGGAGTGGTTGTTGTGTGTCAATGGACAGCAGGTGCCGCAATGGTGCTTCGCTGGAACCGTGTTCAATGCAGCCACCGGACAATGCCAACAACCGTGGCGACCCGGTCAGTTACAACACTGGTTATAACAAAACCACAGCAAATAAAAGCTACAAAAAGCGCCAAGGAGAGAGAAAGATCACGGACATCAGGACAGATCACAGGACATGTTAACAGAACTGAAAATTTTCATTTTCCCTCTTCCTCCCAAACGACAATTGGGGCCCGGGGCTTTTTCTTTCTCTTTTTTTCCACCCCAAGTTTTTTTTTTTCCTCCCTTCTTCCCCCTCCCCCTTTTCGCGCTGCCTTCTCTCTTTCTTTTTTTCCCCCCCCTCTTTTTTTTCTCTTCTTTCTTTTCTTTTTTTTTCTTTTTTTTTTTCTCCCAGAACAAACCAAACCAACCAACCCGGTCAGTTAGCCTGTGTGCGTACATCCTGGAAAAATGTAACACTGTAGCTGTAACTGTTGGCCACATGCGTGTGAACGTTTGTACACAATGTTCAGAATGTTCGTCGTCGCCCACGGTGTGCACGGATGGTCAAGTGTCAACGACGGGCGTGTGCTCCGAGACGTACCTGTTGTGTGTCGGTGGTCAACCGGTGACACAATGGTGCAAACCGGCCGGCACCGTGTTCAATCCCGACACTGGACGATGTCAAGCACCGTGGCAACCCGGTTGGTTACCATCGTAAACCAACATGTCACACCGTAGTCGTCTTCTCAGAAGAGTTGCCGCCTTTAAGTTGACAAGCTCATTGCGTAATTGTCCATAACAACGTTACATCGTGCAACATTTCACAAGAGTGTTTCGGTGTGCCGAACAACCCGAGATGCGCAGCCAACGAGCAGCTGCCAGTCGCACAATGTGCGAATCAGTACATTCAATGTTGGTGGGGTCAAGCACATCGACGCACGTGTGTGGGCGCTGGCCAGGCATTCGATCCGACCGACAATCAGTGCAAAGATCGCGAACAGGTACGACGGCGGAGGAACAATTGAGTTGGCACTGAGAGGTTTATTCAATGCTCAGTCCATCGGTCTATAGTTGTCAAATGGTGTTTCTCCTGACCGTATGCATTTATATTCAGGTTTCGTCATGCGCAGTTGATGACACCAGTGCGCCGGATGACAATGCACCCGAGACGGACATTGCGCACCGCTTTGACGTTAGTTAATTATCCGCACTCGGACGTGCCGTAATTTTCATAAACATTTTAGGCAATTTCTTGAGATTGAAATAGGAGACCAGCAGTAGATTGTTGAAGCTAAACCCTTTCAATTGTCGCCTACCATACTCTTGACCAAGGGTTCAATGTGTTGCAGTTCCCTCCGGGCACAACCTGCGATGGTAAGGACGATGGTTTATATCGAGTGCACCAGTGTTCGCCGTTGTACATCGAATGTCGACACGATGGTGTGTCCCTGGTGAAACGTTACTGCGAGTCACCGGCGTTGGCATTCAGCGAGTTGCAGCAGAAATGCGTCGCCCTGCCGTCGTGTAGATTGACTGCCGTCGCTGGTGATGTGTTTGAACAGCTGGTTAGTCTACGAACGAAAATTACCATTGCTCATGTGCCTACACCGTATAAGCTCCGATTGCTGCAGGATGACGACGAATTCTCGTGCGCCGGACGTGACGAAGACAAGAAACATTCGGTGGCCAAATGCAGTCGCGTGTCGGCCTCGTGTGAACAAGGTTCGTTGACTACATGTTCGGGGCGAACTAATTTCGTAAGCGTACCAGCAAGCACGGTTGTTCGTTCACCACAAAACGCTTATCGAACTAATGCTGCCGATTTTATGCACCCTGCAATCAAAACCGCTGTACCAATTGTACCAATGTAATTACAACGATTTACCGCATGTGCCAGGTAATTTGATATCACTGGACGTGTGCACCGACATCGACACGGTGTGGAGTGACGACGCACAGAAATGCGTGCTCAATGACGAATGTCCCACGTCGAATTTGATGGTTGCCATTCGGCCTCAACTTCCTGTCCTGTGAGTGCTGCTTCTTTACGTTTTGTGTGAGAGGAACTGTGCTCTGTTTCGTGTTCGGGTCCGTCAGCGGCCTACCGCTTGTGTGTCTTCCAAACGTGAGCGGCCTTGTCCGTCCGTTCCATCCACATTGCACAAGTGAGATGACGCTGTCGTTTCAGGCCTGACCTGCCCTTAAAGCCAATCCCATTCCGTCGTACCAAACGTGCCGTTGTGTTCCCATTCCCCGAGCCACCAGCCAATCCATCGCCACCCGTGTTCTTCCCCAAACCGTCGCCTCCCAAACCTGTGTTCTTCGCACCACCGTCAGCCCCGCCGGCACCCGCACCAACACGTTTGTCCTGATTTTGTTAAAAGTTTTTCTGATCAAATCCACTCTCTCATCAACTTTTGCAGCCGTGATCCCGAACTGCGTGGGCAAGCCCGACGATTCGAAACACGAACTTGGCTCGTGCAATCGTGACTACTGCATCTGCAAGTCCAACAAGCCGGTGTTCATGCAGTGCGATGACGGTGCCGTTTTCGCTGCACAGTTCAACACCTGTGTCCCGCGCGCGTTTGCACCTGGTTGGTCGTTCTTGGGTGTGGACATTCTTGAATGCTTTTTCCAACGGCAATTATGGCAAATTTTTTCCTCATCTTATTGATGGGAGCAAGAACAGTGTGACTCGAGTTGTCGGAATAAATGCACCATACAAATGCGGTGGTAACCTCCCAGCGACAGCACTGGTTGATAAACATTGTTCGCTTCGGGCTCGTCAGTGCACTGTTTATAAGCAGTTTGTTTCCATCAACCAAATTCGCCAACAAATCCTAACCGTATTGAGATGCAGGTTGCACCCCAAGTCCATCATCGCCACCAGTGTTCTCGCCGCCGGTCGTCAAACCGCCATTATTTGCGCCACCCGCACCTACACCTGCACGTTTGTTCATTCCAAAACTTTTGCTTTTTTACGTATGTATACTGTATATATTTAGGTCGTGTCCCTATAAACTAGGTAGACAGTTCGTTTGATGACAAACATCTGCAGCTCGTACATTTTGCAGCCGTGATCCCGAACTGCGTGGGCAAGCCCGATGATTCGAAACACGAACTTGGCTCGTGCAATCGTGACTACTGCATCTGCAAGTCCAACAAGCCGGTATTTATGCAATGCGATGAAGGTGCCGTGTTCGCTGCACAGTTCAACACCTGTGTCCCGCGCGCGTTTGCACCTGGTTGGTCACATTTTGACATTAGCTTTTTCGCAAATGGTTGATGAGGGACCGTTTTAACTCAAAGCAATGCAAGCAAGCGCACCACGCTTGTGATCAGGGTCTGCGGGGCAACCCACAGCGACACCAGTTAATTAACATGCTCAGGCTCGTCATCGTCAGTGTAAAACTCATTGTTTCGCCTATTTGCTTCAACCATTTTGTAAATGGCAACATTGGCGTGCAGGTTGCACCGTAAGTCCGGCATCGCCACCAGCCTTCTCGCCACCGTCCTTTACGCCACCAGCACCTACACGTTTGTTCCTCGCGAATTTTTTGAGTGTTTTTGCTCTTGGTGTTTAAAACTTAAGTTGACAAACTATCAACTTTTACAGCCGTGATTCCGCACTGCGTGGGCAAGCCCGATGATTCGAAACACGAACTTGGCTCGTGCAATCGTGACTACTGCATCTGCAAGTCCAACAAGCCGGTATTCATGCAGTGCGATGACGGTGCCGTTTTCGCTGCACAGTTCAACACCTGTGTCCCGCGCGCGTTTGCGCCTGGTTGGTCATTGCTGTTTAGGTGGTGGCAAACTGAAAGAATACAAAATGACGACAATAAAAAATTCGGTTCACAGGTTGCACCCCGAGTGCCCCATCGCCACCAGTGTTCACACCGCCGGTTGCCAAGTCACCACCGCAGCAGAGTCCCCCCTGTCCCAATCCCGAGCCCGAGCCATCACCGGTGCCGCCAACCACTGCCGCACCAACAAGTTGGTTGATTCCTTCCTTACTGCAGTGTAGTTGACGCAAATCGTTGGTATTCCTAACCCTAAGCGTCCACCCTGAACCATTTGCCCCATCAACTACAATACAGTGAATCCGTGCGCGACCCGTGTGCCGGACGCTCGTTTTGCACTGGGTGGTTGCGAGCCCGATTTCTTCGTGTGCAAGGCGGCGGCGGGCGCGTTGAAACCGGTGCTGATGCGATGCCCCAATGGTCAGGCGTTTGAAACATCATGGAACAAATGCGCGTCGCACGTCGACAATCCGGATTGCGATGGCATACCTGGTGCGTGCCACTGGTTGATTGCTAATGACGTCAATATCGTTGAAACGTCAGGCTGCATAATGTTGCACAGCTACTCTTCACAGATATATTATCGTTTGGGGAAGTGCGCTTTTCTTACGTTGAGCAAATCTTGTCGTTCCCCATTCAGCTGCACCGACGTCTGTCCCCACGATCACCACAACAGCAGTTGTGGTGACCGACCCGCGTTGTCCGTTCAATACCGCGACGGTGCCGTTGTTTGGCGTGTGCGTCTCAGATGAGTATCTGTTCTGCAGACAGGTTTGTCGCTGCTGCTCTTCCTAATCAAGTAAATCCTGCAGTGGTAAATTGAACGATTGTCACCATCACCCGCCAATGTATGCACACAGGACCGAAGCAGTGTGGTTGTGCGTTGTAGCGACGGTTTGTTGTTCGATGGACGCACATGTGTTCCGACTAAACAATGCCCTTCATCCATACCACCACCGACCACCACACGTTAGTCACCGTGTCATGTAAGCGTCTATGTACATAGTTTGCTGACCATGCCATGGTGCATGCCATATGCAGTACATACGCAATCATTCCAAGCTCGATTGCAGCAATTGCCGACGCTGCCGGTTGTACGATCGACGGCTACTACCCAGCGTCGTCGTGTTCGCAGTTTGTGCAGTGCTACAACGGCGTGCGCTACGTGTTGGACTGTCCGTCCGGATTGGTGTTCAACGAAGCGCCCGGCAAGAAATATTGCGACTTCCCGGCCAATGTCAGGCGATGCGCCGATGCGGTGCCCACAAGTTGGTCGTGCGCGCTGCTGTCGTTGTAGGGATGAGTGTGTGACTCTGTCACCAGTGCACAATTGACCCTCAATTTATAAGGGCGTGATCGTAGTTTCCGTAATATCGAGTGGCGTAAAAGTTTGCTGGTTGAAATTACGGTCCACCGACCCATCATAATAAGGATTAACTTGCAGAGCCACCGGCCGATCCGGCATGTGTTGGTCGACAAGAGGGCACGTTCTTTGTGCAGACGGGCGACTGTCGACGATTCTTCAGGTAGCCCTTGTTTGTTTAGTGACGTTTCACACAGACATCATGGCCAATGACCTCGATGTTCAGATGCGTGATGGGGTCGTTGCACGAGTTTAAGTGTCCGAGCGGCACCGCGTTCAACACTCAGTCAAATGTTTGTGATCCGAGCTCGATTTGTTAAGCGGTCGCAATCTTCTAAACTGTAAAAAATATTTTCTGTTTCATGGTTTTTCGTCTCATTACTTTCACAACTCTTGTCACTGATTTCGAGTGTTTTGCATTTTGTCATCATTTTTCATTGTTTGATCTCGTGTCGCCATTATCATCTTATTGATTTGACGCTGTTATGAAATTATTTGGTATGTATTGCACAAAATATGATGATCGGCTGGGTATCGCTATCTGTATCTCAATTTTTTACAATGTATTGTTTGTGTTTAATGAATAGTGCGGCCATTACTCCGTAGAAGTGGATTCTGTTTTGTGAATTGTGATACGCTAATTTTGTCAAAGTTGTGGTTCGGATTGAGAACGATTGTGTTATGTGTTGCCTAATTTCTTATCATATGGAATGGATTGTGCACTTGTTTTGACGTTTGATATTACTTATTGATGCTGGTGTGTATTTATTGCAAAAATTCTAATATTTATTTGCATTTTCACTTTTGTTTCGATTCATTCCGGGTAATAAACGAGATCCGTTTTTAGACTAATTTTGTGCAGCACAACACAAAATGCAGAAAAAGTATCGGTGTTCGTTTACGGAATCCCCAGCGCACTGCACGTTTGGACCGATATGTTTTATACCGATATATGCATTCGAAATGCTGCAATTATGTTCAAAACCACCATGTGACGCTAAAATACCGGTTTTGTGTGATGCACCACAGCAACAATTGTCCGCAATCAATTCTAAATTCGCCACAATTGTCAAACTCGCTCTATCTAACCACCACTGTGTCCTCATTTCATAACGCAACGGGTTGTCGATGTCAGATCCACTTTGATATTCCCCTACCTACGTGCACATGTTGAATTCCGGTTCAAGTACAAATCGTTGTCCACACACCAAACTTCGTCTTTGATTGTCGCCTCACTTATCGCAATTCGTGCACCATGCTTTTTCTTTGTTCACTCACAATCCCATTCACACAACCACATGCCACAACACTCATGTGTTGCAATTACTTCATCGCTTCGTCCCAGTCAAATTGCCATGTTTTTGCCTGCGAAGAATTTCATTTCAACAAATCGCATTAGAACAATGCGAGCATTTTATACAATCAAATGTCAACCAAATTTTATTAAAACTTGTGTGCGTTTGCAGGTATCACACATGTCAAACACGTTTGGATCAGGGTGTTGATAGCCGAACAAAGATAACAACAAATTTGGCGTTAAAGATCAGATGCGCAGATTATGGACAAGTTACGTGAGCACCCTTATGTATTTACTTACTTTGGTTACGCACCTATGTACATTTGGTGATAAGCAACGCGCGTAATTCGACATGACCCCAAACTTACGTTTGCGCAAAGTGCATGTTTATTATTTTTTCAAATAGGTGTTGTTATTCTGCACACAACGAACAACTGGTCGAACTGGGTCCCAAGACAAAAACGCATAGACTGTACTCGAACGTACTTGTTCGGCAGCTCAGAGGGATGCCAGAGAGCTGAAGTGTGTTGCAGATTCACTTTCTTGTCCAAGAAATAAGAAAAAAACGAACGACAATCTTTTGTCGTCCGGCCTCATCACATATGATTATATGTGTGCCTGGATGCATGTCTTTGCGCAAGGGCACGCTATGAACTTGCACCCTTATCGCTTGATCCAGATACGAGCAAACGTCTGCGTCCATCTATTGATTATGTGATGTGCAACTGCCTGGTACCTGAACAATATTTTGGGCCACGTTGGGTGCATTCTGTATACTTTCGTGGTGTGACTGTGAATGCCTCAAACGAGACCTCAATATCTCACACACGAATCGTGCGGGACGCATTTTTTGCACGTTTTCCCATATCATGCAAGGTGTTTGGCCGTGTCCTTCACGTGCGACTCACTTGATCGAACATTTACCACCTGAACGAGTCATAGTTTTGCACGAATTGAGTGCCAGAAGAAAACTGCTGTATGTGCTGTATTTCCGGGTTCTTATGTTCATTCTTTTCTCTTCTTGTCGTTTCCCGACCCGTTTGGTGCGTCACACATTCTTCAGTGACAATCCGATTGGTTTCGGTTTGTGTTGTTTGTCAATTTCATACATAACCAACGTTTTGCCACCAAATGTAAATAATAAATAAATTTTGTCCACATTTTTTGAAATTTACGGATTCCCATGCACGAGGAATACATTTCGCAGTGCATTGTGATAGGCGCATGGATCCCACGTCACTCTTTCATAAAAATTAAAAAAGGAAAATCGTTTCTGATACCATAAGAGTACTCGGGGCACATTTCTAACTGAGATATTACTTGATCCGTCATATTAATGCTCAGTGTCCGATCTAGTCACTGTGGTTGAAAGTTCGAGTTCCTGAGAGTACCCGCACATCAGCCTTTGTCCACTGCTGTTTTGTGTCTGTAATCTGGCGGACTATCAAGCTCAAAACTGTGATCTACACAGATCAACAGGTGTGCATGATTTTTCAAGGGAAGACGATGGTCGTCAACGTGAAAACGGCGTGAGTCCAATCAATCCCTCATCCAGTCCATAAATCAACGAAGAGAGAATACGTACTTTGACTGTTCGGCTTGTGCATCATGCCGTCCAAACTCTACGACGATATGAACACTTTGTACGCCGAATTGGCACCGAACGCTGCCGTGAAACAATACGAATATGAAACATTTGCGAACAGGAAACGATCGAAACAGGTGGGCTGCCTGGGTGCTGCTTTATTTGAAAGCACGCAACGTCATAATTTTCATTTTTGATAAAGTTCCGAACATTGATTAAAGAAAATACTATTCGCATATGAAAATTATATCATGTAAGAGAAGCCATTTATTTTCAAACCTTAAACACCATTCCGTTATGATATTCGTTTATTTGGAAGTTGGCGAAAAAAGAACACGCAGATTGCCCGTCTCCCGATGTTTGAACATAATTGCGGTTGAGATTCAGATTGATTTGATTGCCAATTTGTATTTTATTGGTTTCTCGTTTCCGTCAGAAGTGTTTATGGTCTGGATTGTCCATTGGTGAATGAGCGCTACACTTTCGTCGTGATTGAAGATGGTCCGCGAGAGAAGATCGCGCGCAAAATGAAACCCACGGCAAATCAATGTTTTTTAATCAGACAGACTGGTGCCGCGCACCTCATCCTTCATTACAATAAACAATAGTTCAGTAAATACCATCCAATCAAAGACACATCTCCGCCCATTCGCGTCTGATGAAGACAGGGCTCGAAGAAACGTTTTGGGATTGGTGATTACGTCGTTTAATTTTTACCGAGGCCTGAAACATGCACACATTTTTATCGGGATTTTCATTCTGCATATCTCTTCGAACCAGGCGCTGATTCGCGAAATTTCCAAAGGTCTCAATAAAACTGTTGTCATCATGAGAGAAGTTAGACCGTTCTTTCTTTTTAGATTATCCATTTATTTCGAATGGCACAGATAGAGCAAGATCGGTTCTCTCCGTAAATACATTTTACGTATTGTATTGACTGCATAGTTGAAAGCGCATTAGGGTAGTACATACCTGCATACGATTTTGATTTCACTTACGACCCGCTGCTGCAATGCCACGCCAACCGCTTATTTTCGTCTGAAACAAGTTATCTTTGTATTTGTACGTAATTCCAACATTCCTATGAGTACAGTCCCGCAACAGTGTTTTCACTCTACAATGATGGTGCATGTGCGCAAGCAAGTCTCAAGCGTCAATACTGTATATACTCTACACAATGCATACGAATCATAATTACTAACTTACTGGTTTCTGTTCAGTTCGGTTCAGCGTTGGGGCATCGCTTTCCCTCTCTCTGTCTTTTTTAATGCGATTGCGTTGCGGCAAAAAATAATAGACAAATACGATCACCAGCTACATATACTGTATGTAGGTACAGGCACCGCGTGTGCTACACAGGCTATCGTATACGAAAAGTGTAGGTTATGGCAGTCCAAAGATATGGAAGGGGAACTCATCTTTTTCGTGCAAAAACAGGTTACTTTGCTGTGTGGCTGGGAGACATTCTGCGTATACAATCGTATACCTACTGTACGTTGATGA
Organism: Rhynchonema sp. JSB1_4; assembly: GCA_030248065.1. Lineage (NCBI taxonomy): Eukaryota > Metazoa > Nematoda > Chromadorea > Monhysterida > Xyalidae > Rhynchonema > Rhynchonema sp. JSB1_4. Next base: position 141,230 of record JASAMV010005483.1, read on the forward strand.
ATTATTGTATTGCAGTTGATCCATTGACTTAAGTATGTGGCTGTATTTTACTTCGAACACTTGCAAGACCACGTGCGTCAACTCCCATTCAATTAGTCAGATTGATAAGTCACCCATCCTTGCCCCATGCGTAGTGTGTGGTTGCAGCAGTTGTACAGTTTTGTGCAAACGTCAACTGAAAACTATTCGAATGCGCAGCAGCCGCTTTCCATTTCACATGTACGCAGCATGCATCACCACGCACGCTGTGTGGATTACTAAAAATTTCACTGTTGCTCAGTCTGCAGCACTGCACACGCGTGCATGACTTACAAATCGTTGTTACGAGCGCACCAAATTGTGTTGGACGACGTATTCAATGGAGCCATCGAAAAGTTTGCATCCCAATCCCTTGGCAAATAAGGTTTACTGAGCATGTGACTGTCACCCGCATCATCAAGGTGAACACCTATTGTCCAACACAAGTTGTCCCGAGGTCCTGTCAACCAACATTATGTTGCATGCACACGTTTGGCTCCGAACTGTTTCAGCAGCGCGTCTGTCATGTCAGTCGGTTTCGAGGTCTAAATCCCACCAGCACGCGTGTTGTGCATTGGCATTGCCATTTTCACTCATTTTGTTCGCTCTCTGTTTGTTTCAAACCCATTTCACATGTTTGTGTTTGTGTTTTGCCGCCAATCACACAGCGCCCGCGTGGTTGGTTGCGCATATTTGTCGGTGCTGCGGTATTAAAATATTATTTACAAATTGTTGGCATGTTCGTTCTGTTTCGCTGGCTGGCTGTTCATTTTATGTCTGGTGTTCTGTGTCAGCAGAGCCCGCACCTGGAGGATAAATAGGCTTTTAAAATAATTTTATGCCATGTTTTATGGTCAAACGCGTGACTAGATGAACATGGCCAAGTTAACCACACTGGCTCAGCGCAAAAAGACCCATTGAAAAATAATAGTGACGTCTGAGCATGGACAGAAATTGATTGCTCCTCCAAATATCGACAAACCCTTCTTGTTCATCAGCTAATGTATTTCTGCAAAGCAAAACCACTGTTTGTCCTCGCCGTTTTTCGTGCAAGTTCAATCTGGTTTCACGAGACCTGCTGCTCATATTATATATCAGTCTATTGAATTCACCACATTACGGTCACGCAAACTACTTTTATTGAATCAGTGAACTTCAAAACTAAAGTACCATAACACATTCTGTTTTTTTATGATTTTGAACAGAGAATACTACCATTGGCGCACAAAAAACTTGATGTTCTCAAATATAGTTAATTCTCGTATAATGCGTTTTATCATCACACCGTTCTTGCATGATTTGTCATCTTGGTATTGCATTAAACCGAACCTGTCCAACTACTGTAGTAACAAAAATTACCCATACCTTGCCTTTTTTCATAACAATTTCACGAAATGTACAATTCTACTGCAATAGTAGTGGACTATTTTCTTCAGCTCGTGAGTAATTTTATTACATTTTTGCGCACGATGCAATTTTGCTTCTGCCACGGGTTGCAAACTGTAATCATGAAACTTCAGCTAACCCCGAATTATTACGAATTTTACCATCACACCTCATACCGGCGCAGTTTCATTTGCTCATACGCACGAAGAACATTTTTGTGTGCCCACTTCACAGTGACAATATAGGTGCAATTAAAATTGGAATTCTATAAACAAATATAGAATGACCAGCATTTTGTTGCTTGCATAATGATATCATAACATTTTATACTGTGCAGCAGCAGTAGTGGTTTGATATCAGCGCACATGCATGAGCGCACTGCAGAAAGGGCAGCAGGCAGGTACACTGCAAGTCACCAGCCACATAAAGACGTTCACGTACCATTTCGTTGTTGAATAGTATACAGTATAATATTGTCACAGTATGGTCCACATGCCTGTACGTGTTCGTATCGTGATGCTTTTGCGAATCAAGTCGTCTTTATCATTGGCACCGCACGTGTACGCACCCACAAACTTGATCCAACTTCGGTTGTGGGTGTTTCATTTGATCTCTGTCTGTACTATGCACATGTGCGTGCATATTCGTTATTTATTTCCATTCAATATCCATTTGTTATTCGGATTACACAGAAACAACCGCCCGTTTGAAACACGTGGAAGTTTATTTATGAACAGACATTTGATGCCCTTGTTGGCGAATCTTTCTTCAGAAGCGGTCTATTTTCTTAGATTCGTCTGTGTTTCGTTTACGCACTTTCACAACAGGAAGTTTTCACTTCGCCCTTCACTCCGAAAAACAAATCTCGTCATTTAGTAGCAAAAAGTGTTGCTTTTATTGACAATGACGAAAAAGTGTGTAACATTTTCTGCTCTGGTTTCAGACGAAAAACATGGGTACCAAAGTGCAGGTACAGATTCGCTACTGCTTCTGCTGCAGTCTGTGGGTATCAACGTTATTAATCGCGATTTACACATTTGTAAGTTTCTCATATTTTCCATTTGGGTCAACTTATATGCTTGTGTAAATATTTGTTTGACACCGATCATCAGCATTGGTTGATTTGTCAGCCGTTGAATGTGTAAACCATGCGGGTGAATAATTGAACAACGGTTAAACGCAAACGCGGAAATCTAACAACAAATTTCGCCTAATTCTATTGTAGTCTACGCACACAGATTTGTATTCCACCGGCGAATACGAGAGCGGCAGCCTTGTTCAACGCAGACGCATGTCTTGGGTGCAAAAGAGAATTTACGCACCGAGGTGGAGAGCGCAAGCAATCCCAAGGTGCTCTGCGTTGAACAATAGTGCTGGAACAACACGTATTCACGCAAGAAATTTACATAGGTCAGCCAGCTGCTGGAAGTTGGCAGGTTGTCATCACAGTTTTTGTGGTGTTGGTCCAAGCCTTTCGAGAATTTGGGCCGATAAGACAATTGGATACACACTCTACTTGCGTCAGCACGAAATACGTATGCCCCATGCCCAGGTAGCAGCGTGCACAGAAGTGGGCGCGCCCAAACTCAAGCCGTGGGCGCCACTGTGCGCAGACTACACTAGAATAAGCTCAAAGTTCTGTCAAGTTGCCAAGTTTTGAGAACGATGGTCGGTGATCAAGCAAAGAAATTCATAACTGAATCACATTGAACAACTATTTCAGCTGTTCTATCTGTTGTTGATCTGCCTGGCTGCTTGGGCTGTATCGGACACAGAGGGCTCGGATAAGCACTACCATGAATGCTATCAACAAGCGAACAACTCGTTCTCATGCAAAGACAGTACGTTTCAGCTGTTTTGCTTTCCTGTATTTTTGAATGTTTGTAGCGATACTGTTCACAATGTTGCTGTCATTCAATCATCCCCACTTTGATCAATTATAGAATACGAGCTGGGCACCATTGGTGAGAGCAGTGTGATTGTGTGCGATGCCAGCTCGTATCATTGCTCGCTGGGACTGTACACCGGCGAACTTAAGTACCCCGCGTCGCGTACGTTTGTTGCCATTGTTGTTGTCTGAAATGTCTTGTTGTTGTTGTTTAAAATGTTTCAACACACTTACAGCACGACAGGCGGTACTCATAATCAACCTGATCATCTACATTGCCTTGCTCGTTTGTGCCCTGCTCATTGTGCTCGCGCTCGTCACGGTATGTGCAGGGGACACACAAGCTTGAATGAATGACAAGCAACTTCCGCGGGGCTTGCTCTCATAGAAACCGATGAATTCAGCGTGGTTGCGTTGAATGCGAATTTGGGCGATCCTAACTGAACGTGGAAATCTTCAAACTGTGTACACGTGGTGTCGCGTCGACTTTCCACAATGAGCTTAAAAGCCAGTTTGACGCTTCATTCAGTTGCCCTGTCAGTGTAATTGAATATTAGACAGGAAACTGCAACGTATTGCTCTTAAACCAAACCTGGTTAAAGTTCGATCGATACCACTTTTAACATTAGTAATGAACGTTTCGTAACGTCTATTTTCAGCGATTCGAATGGCTTCTACTTCCGTGGCTCGGCTTCATGTGTCTCGACATTCTGCGCGGATTTATTTCCTGCATCATGATATTCGTGTTGTCATTGGTTAGTCAATTGTCAGTCAGTAAGTCTTTGGTCAAATGGTGCGTGATGAACCGGTCCTAGAAACCAAACCCACCCATATGACGAGGGTTTCTTTCGACAAGTAACCGATCGTCGAATAAAATTAGTGACATGACAAATCGTTTCAATCATCATCAAACATGTAATGATGAATGACTTCAGTGAGTTTTTGTCAGGTTAGGCCTGTCTTCACAGTCCGGGGAGGTGCCAGGCATCGTCGATACGAACCCCCTGGACAATTGACCTCTAAGTCCATACATATCTCTGTGATGACTGACAGAACAACGTTACCCGCATAATTATTCTGAGTGTCATTAATCCTCACGCCTCTTTCCAATATGCTAGGAGTACATGATGTTTGAAATGGGTGCCGCCATCAAATGCAACAATCAAACTGACTGTGACCCACATTTGTAGGGCGATCTAACGCGCATCGCTGTTGGCATTTTCTTCCTTGGAATCCAAGTGTTCCATGTTAGTTCGCAAAACCATACCTTTGATTTGACAAAAATATTCTTATGCGAATCGCCCAAGGGTCAGATATTAGTCAGTGTCCAATTTCAGCTATCACTGGTGCTTGTCATTATTGCCAGATTCCAGCAGATGCGCGCGAAGAAGAAGCCTCCCAAACCGGTGCGCATTTCGAAAATTGACATTATAGCGTCAAACCTTTCTTAAATTTAAGCTTAAATATACGCATATCAGGCCGAGAACGTGTATCTGGCTGATGGCAGCAACATCTATCCAACAATGCCCGCCAGTCAATATGCGTACAGCACGTCCCCGCCCGCTCGCAGGGAGGGATACTATCAACCCAACCAGTACAACACTTATGCCGGACGCGAGGGATCCGCTTACAGATACAATCCGCAAGGTTAATCTGTGTGACTCACCTCAACAAGTGGTGGCTGGAGCTGCGATTCGTTACTTGTCCATATCATCTGCTGTTTAGTATGGCTTTAATCCAAAAATTGTTTTTGGGACTGTCTGTTGCTTGGACTTGGGACTGGCTGATTCCTGTGTGTTGTAATTCCTTTATTACCAATGCCAGCTGTGCGGCTGTCCTCAAGGCATATAAGTTCGTTCGGGCGTTCGCTGCCCGACACAGGGCTTTCTGCTCGGAACAGCAAAAAACGCGGCTTTCCGCACATTGGTTGTTGATTGTTTTTCCATCCGTGAATTTTTGTTCGTCGAAACTTGACTGTGCTAACAATTCCACAGTCGCATGTGTCATAGGGGAAGAAACGAAAGGAGGGGAAGGGGGAAAGGAAAAAAGAAGCAAACAGGCACGCAGCCAGCAGAGACGCGCCTAAACAAAAAACACGAAATTAATCACACAAAAATATAAATACCACCCAAAAACCCAAAAAACAAAACAACCCACACACAACCCCCCAGCCACCACCAACCCCACCACCCAACCACACCAAACACTGAAGATGAGCCTTTCAACTGGCATGGTTACATCTATTGTGTGATACACAATGGTTAACCACGTTAACCATCAGGATATTGGTCATGGGTTGTGAATACGCTATCAATCTGACTTTTCAGACAACGTGAGTCAGTACAGTGGACGTGCTGATTATTACGGTCACCCCGCTGCCGGAATGTAGCTATACGATTTCACAGTGATCATAAGCACGAAATTACATGGTGTATCTTCGGCATTTTGTTCTTCAAGCGATCAATTTCGACTACGGTTTATGCCACATCTATTTCTTTGTCTTCGATACGGCTTATCAGCATTTGCATCACTTTCACTCATTTTTTCTGGAAAACATACATATTATACACAGTACATTATTGTATTATACGCTATTACCTGTAAAAATTTTATGGGGCTGTCCCCTGCCGTTCGCTGTTGCCATGCTGTTTTGTGTAGATTTGTATGAAATAAATTGAGGAAGCTGTTGTTTGGCAACCAGAAATATACATTGAACTCGTTAAAGAAAAGACCTGCTGTAAGTACAGGCAAACCACACCAATATGAACCCGATTTTGGAAGGTGGTGTGTATTCATAACGAATAGAAAGAGAAAATCCGCACGTACCTCGTTTCGTTTTAGGCGGTGCACTGAACGTTAATGCCGCGGACCCTGATGCTACACTTCGACATGGTGGACCCACTACTGAGGGTGTATTTGGCGCGACGAAAAATGTTCCGTTTCTCATTTGTCGTCGTATAGGCAACGATACAATCGCGTTCTGAGGCAGTCAATGCCCTTTAGAAAAAGAGTTATTGTTTGCGCCAAGCAGACACCAAACGGCTTCGAGACCTACATAGTGTACACTACTCGAGGGCGACAACGCTCCCGTCTTCAGTGTAAAGCTGGGCATAATGTGTTGTGCATTGCACGAACATGTTTTGGCCATACTCGTTCAACAATCGAGTCTTCTTGAACTTGGAAATCGTTACACTGTAGATTTTCAAGCAACCGCGTATGAACGAAACAACTCTTTTCGTAATCTGTACATATATTACACCATCTGCAGGTTAGGTACATTATGCCAAAAGTCAGCACAGACTTGACGCTGGTGTTGAGAGGCAACCAAACCGTTGTAATTCCAAGGTTAGGTGCTACACGTAGTACCATGTATAGCTCGAAGTTGCGCTGGCTCAGAAAGATCTCCATATGTTTTGCATAGCAAGGCCAGCCCAAGGTGTGCACCGAAGTGCCTCTGGCATGTGGGTTTGTGCTCCACACCTTTACAACGTGAACAAAACGTATCGGTATATACATATACGTTATAAGAACTCAGGTCCAACCTCAAACTTCACACGTCGCTCCCAACTATGCACCCAACTTTGTATACCGCCGCGACTGAATTTATGTCTGCGCCCAACTGTGATGTGTGCCCGCAACTGTCTGTGCGCTGTGTCGCCAAGTTTTTATCTGCAGAGTCCGCGCCCTGGCTTGGCTTCCTAATGATTGATCTCGCACTCCGACTTCCACAGAAACAAAAGCACAATTTTTAAAACTTGAGTACAGTTTTAAAGCAGCCGAGACAGAAATGCAGTCAGAAAGTAGAGGAATACACTTTTTGCCCGTTTATCGCACATTATCTGCAGCTTCAGTCCACCATCAGTAGTTTCTTCACCAGTTGAGATGCTACTATCCCATACGAGGATGAGTTATGGTGTCTGATACACTTTTAAGAACTAAGCAAACAGTTTTTAGTGCGCGTCTGACACGTTCGCAGTGGCTGGCCACCAAGCCCAACTTGATCAGCTCCAAGGCTCTTATTGTGGCGTCTCCCAATATTAATAGAATCGACCTATGGGTATAGTACATGTTCGGCTTGTGATTGTTCAGGTACCTACATACCTATTACTATACTACACGTACGTACAGCACGCACACGTCCACGACCAGCAAATCACCGATATCCATTCTTATAAAGTGCGCAAATCGAAATGTCGCGCGACCCGCATTTGGATCCGAGATTGCGCGTTGAGCCCGGGGAAAGACTGAATCGACACGTTGATCCGATGCTCGGCGGACGATTCACGAGCAACTATGAACATCTGGTTGGTTACACTATAGTCAGTCAGTCAAGTCCAACGTGGAAGATGAGAATGAACTTTTTCTGTCACATTCCAGTTCCAAGGATCTGCGGTGCAAAAACTAAATATCATTGTAGGAACAGTCAATGACTTCTTGGAATGGGTACATGTCGGCTGGCATTTGGACATCTGTCGTTTTTTCGCTCTTTTCTTGAAACCTTTGCGAACAGCCATTTTATTAGGACATAACTTACCCACGACGTGTGACATTGAGGTAGTGCTTGCTGCACGTTTTCGTGCAGTTCCGTTACTGGTATACCGTATTTAGCATAAGTACACTTAGTATTTAGAATATTTAGTATAATATGTAGCTGGCTGGTTTCAAGGATTCAGCAGCGATTTCTAGTTCACAGAAAAGAAAAACTTGGCCTATTTTCAGGATACAATTTAGCACAGTAACTGAGCTGAGAAAGATAGAATAACTTTTTTTGATTAATCAGGGTCGGTATGAACAATTTGCCTCATTCATCAAGCAGGATTAAAGTTTGATGCCTTGCTGACGGCCCAGGCTCCCACGTTGGAAGATGAAATAGTGCACTTTAGTTCTGGACATTTATGTGGGCAACATTTCCACCTTCACCCAAATATAGTGCCCTGGTGGTGACCTCGACCTGTCATAAATTTGACCAATAGCTGACCACTTTGATCCGACACTTTTTGACAATCCTAAAGAGTAAAGGTCGTATGGGGTTAACGGCCGCAAGAACGGCCGGCATGCACTTTGTGGTCTGGTCTTCAGACCGTCATTTGTCACACATGCGTGTGCGTGAAGAATATTATTGGTGATGTCTTTTGAGAGCTGTGAATTCGAGCTGCGTTACTGTCGTTGTCAGGCCGGTATTGAACAAGTGTTACGCCGATCGAGCTTTGGAAGGTTCTCGCACAACAAATACATACAACCGCGATGCTGCAGTTCCATATGCCCTTTATTACACGAGCACAAGATTTTTGAGAGTTGCAGGTGAAGAACGTATTCACAATGAACAAGTGGAATGCGCGCACGCCATACGAAATGCCGATGCACCATGAATTGAATGCTCACGAGGAATTGCTGGCCAACGCGTCACCACAGGTTCGTACAGTCCACACTCGTTATGGGTATATTCGCTATAGAACTACTCAGCATACTTTCTGGAGTGTCCCGAAAAATTTCAGTAGTTAAACGATTCGTTATAGGTACTCGCTATTCGGCCTCGCACGCAATTTTCGAACGTCCCAAATGCATGTTTTGACATTTTGCATGGAATTATGATTCGATATAGTATATATATAGTATATTTTTGACCGCAAACCACCACAACAATGGAATAATGTCTGTGCGATACCAGTAAAGTATCCATAAGTCCAAGAATGAAATTAAGCTGAAGCACGTGCTATCATGCTTTTGGCCAGTAACCACGAGCAAATTTGACTGAAATGACCTCGAAATGAACAAATCATAGCTACAAAATCTCGTTGTGCTATCCTATGTGACTGGCATTTTGGCTCCGCTATGGGCATAAATTTGTTATCAGCATACTTTTCAGGGTGTCCTACTCCTACATATAACGATCTTGACTGTATGCCCATGACCTTGACTCAGGTTATGTGTCAGTTGTCCACTGGTTCCATTTTCCAATCCACACTGTTTTGTGCGCGTGTTTCGGCTTCCATTCGTGTCGTCAACTCAAGCCCAATGCCATGTGTGTTTCTCGCACTTATTCAGCGTTGCTTCGGTTGACGACCAGCAGGTGTTATACCATACATTGTGTAGGTTGACGACTTCTGGCAAACCAGTTTTTCGACCATGCATTTTGTGCGCATAAAAACAGAAATCGGACAAATTAAAAAAGAAGGTTTTACCAACATACATAGGTATTGGTCGCACAATGACTAATGGAGAATTTATCCAAAATTCAAAGGACACCATACTTTATGTGACAAAACATTTTCATTGAAAATATAAACAAAAAAAAGCGAAGGTTTGACCAACATACATAGGTACAGGTAAGCTGCTGGTCAAGTGTGCTGCAAACGTGGTTATCTGTTGCCACTGTTGCATCCTGTGAGCCACCCCCAGGCACAAACTTGCTGCGGTTTGTTGTGCTTCGACTGTTGCTGTGTTCAAGTTGGACAAATAAGTCAGCTACACATCACCTAGTTGATGGCTCACATAAGTTTGCTAGCACTTCTGCATTGTGCGTGGTAGTTGCGTGCATTGGCCAAAGTGGGCACACACAAGACATAATACTTGAGGACTCATAAAACTAAACGACGAAGAAAGAGCTAAGCGCACAATGCACAGATGTAATGCGTATATGGGGGCATAATGCGAGATGAGCCCGGCACATTTTACAACTTTGTTTGCCGTAATGTGTTGCTGTGGAATGAGTGGCTAAAGTAACGATGGACAAAGTGAGCATTGGAACGTTGCGACTAGGACACACAGACTCTTGTTTATAATGCAGTGTCCAACGCTACTTTAACCAAATTGACATGTTCCAACAACTACACAGGTTCTGCTTCGTATGGAGAAGTTGGACAACCAGTTGGACTCACTAGAGGGCGATCGTAACGCATTCACCCCACTTGAGCTCATGTACGAACACGACACGAGTGGCGCGGCGACCGGCGAGTCACGCGTGTCGGGCTCGCGGTACGCGGTCTACCAACCGAAACAGTCCTCCGAATACCATCAGGCGTTCAATCGCAGTCGCGCCGACGCTAAGTTTAATTATAAAGTAAGAGATCACGGCATTGACCTATCGACCATTCTGCAGAGAAATCTAATCAAAGATGACAGAGACCAGAAGTACTGGCATGTAAGTCCACCACACTCTACGGATCCTACAGAATATACTTCGTGGTGTCGGCGGGTGTACAGTCAAAACTCCGAGTTATGACCCAAAACCTAAAATCTTCATGAGGTCGCCTTGCTAGATCATGGCGGACAAAGAGAGAAAGTCCGATTGTCCGAAAAAAGGAAAAGGACGTCCGATCCAAAACCAGAATTCCCCTCTTGTCTGCCCAGATGTTGCAAGGTGACCCGAAAGACTTCTAATTTTTGTGTCCGAAAACTAGAATTTGGTCTGAATCACTTCATTAAACAACGTGATGTTTGCACACGCAGGTCGGCAGTTCATCGCAACCACCCAGCATCCCCGGGGGCAAGACGCAATTCGAACGGTCGATCCCGTCACCTGGCGATCGTTATAGAGTCACCGCTGAGAAGAGGGAATGGAAGTACGTGACAGATTTGGCAGACGTATTGCAGATTTTGTTTAGGCACTAAAGCCCGAAATTCAAGCCCAGTGCACATTCCTAGGTTCGCTCAGTTCGTATGGGTCCGCAGAAAGGGTTTACAAACCCTTTACGTGTGACACATCTGCCATTCACCACACTCAACAGTTACACAATTGTGTTGGGCAGCTTGGGTCCAAACTCAAGGAATGTTAGGCAATACGCAAGGTCATGGTAACATTCGAGTTTGTGAACATGACATGACTCCAGCGTTGGCATCGATCACGAACCTTGGCTTTGAGAATTTTTCATTGATCGTATGCATTCGCAAATTTGTAGAACTGAACAGCATAAAGCAGCTTTGTGTGTATTCTTGGGACAACTTTTCCGCTAGTCGAATGTACTCGAAAACCTTCTGAATGTGATGAAAATCTGTCCGATGAGCAAGTCCGAGATCAATAATCACTAGACCGAAGTGGTGTTTGACCGATGGCAATTTGCAGAACTCCCGGCAACGCGCACAACATGCTGATCGACTATGCATCCGTGCCATCACAGAGTCGTCAGATGTGCACCAGTCGTGACGCGTTTGAAACATCACATTTGCATGGCACCGACTCGCGCATCATGGGATCCGACTTTGTCGTGCTGTCGCTTCGCAAGGACCCCTGGTTCGATAAGGTCGATAAACTACTCGCTGACGCCAGAAAATGAACGGAAACGTCAGACATGAAATATGACACTCCTTGTCGGTTGCCATATTGTTGTTTTATTGAGTTATTGAGTTTGTCTTTTGTGTTTTATTTTCAAAGTAATACTTTGACTCATTTTGTGTGTGGCTTTCGTCGTACGAGTACGCTGGTTTCCACAATTTTGTTGATGCCAAAACCACCAAGAGCAAAGGTTGACAGTTTTCATATGAGACGTTGTCGCCAACGCCAAGAATTCTGTTTATATGCGGTCAAAAGTAAAGTGCACTTGGTAAAACTGATAAAAATCCCTGCAAATCACACATGCTGCTTGGTTGCCGGTGTTATTGTTGGATAATACTTGTTTTGCAACATCAGTTCACATTCATGTTGTTGATGGGATATTTGTTACGAAGCAGCCAACACTGTACTAAAGCATCACCTATATACGCAACAATATTTGTTACTCATGTCTTTTGCGACATGATCCATTTTTTCACATGATTACAAAAAATTCTTATGGATTAGTCATCGTTGTAAAAGTGTGAGGCCACGTCACTGGAGTTTGAAAAAATGTTTGCATTCGGTCAGCGCGGCATTTTTGTGCCACCCTGTACGCAGGCAGATAGATGTAAGTTGAGTTTTCGATGGATGGATACACCAAACGAAACAATATGTGTTGGGGCCGAGATCAAGCGCTGCCATGGGTCCGGTCTTGTCTTGGTCGCCTGCCTTTTGCATGGATGCCACCAGTTTAGCAACTCTGATTATTATTGTTACCGAAGGTGATTACCACTGCAGCTACCCCTGCCCGTAACAACTTCCGCGTTGGTCAAAATTAGTGTCATCAATCTCGAATTGTCGCTAAAAATGCAAAAAGTCGTGACCAAGTCAAGACAGGATCGGAACTGAACCGGTCACGAAGTTTGATATCGGTCGACATTACATGCTGTTTCCAAGTCTGTCTGGTTTCGTAGCTATAGTTTGTGTCAGTGTAATGCCAATATCAGCCATGCACACAACATTCGAGGTTTGGCTGTGTCTGCTACTGTCATTGTTGTTCGTTCCATCGGTGGACACGTGCTGCACGCAACTGCAACCGCCAGAAGCACAGGTTCGTCAGACAACAAGTGTTGGCGGCACTGTAGACGATGGGTCACCATCATCGGTCGGTAAATCGACTGAGGAGGGCGCACGTGCAAATACAAATTTGAATTCGAACAATGGAATTGATGACAGCGGCAATAACGATAACACGTTGAATGCCGATGGACCAAGACGGTCGATGGGCAATCATGCGCCCGGTGATACTGGTGACGATAATGGGCATAGAACATCCGGTGCAAGGTAGGGGATGGGTAGTGAATGTATATTGTCCATAGATGGTGTGAAGTGAAGCGGGAAAACGGAATGCCATCTATGCATGTGACTTGACTTGGATCATGACTATGAACGTCTTTAATTTTTTGACACAGTACAGTGTAAGGTGCTCATACATACCTTGACTAACCACGTCACCAAGGTGTTGTGAGGCATGCACACAAAACGCATAATGGATTATAATCGCGTGTCAAGGAACACACAGGTCAGGCGTTGAATGATTTGGACCCGGTATTTAGTTCCTTCGTGCGAGTGTGTGTCACACAACCCAGAGTTAGCAATGCAGACGTGTATGTATGCAGATTGCCATAATATTTCCCACCCTCTGGTGTACAGTCGCAATGCGTGCCAGCCACGTCGCACTGTTTGTCTGTCTGACCGTGTGTGTGTGTGGCTGCAGTCGTGAGTGTCTGCAGGACACCGTCGGAATTTTCACTGATGCACTCGTTAAGTCGGTGTCAAAAAGTGGTGCCGTCGGCGATCTGCTAGGTGTCGCACGCGGTGGTTCAGATGATGTGATCGATTATGACGAGCCCGGCAACAGTACGTATGATGATCCTAACCCCGGCATTGACGGTCAGGGTGACAGTGATGAAAGCCGGTGCGTCACAGGTGCCCGATGGACAAATATTCAAAAGAGGAAAAATTTCCAAATAGGACGCCACACCACAACTCATGCATGTTGAAATGTTTCAGACAAGTTCACACTCTGAGCGGCGACGGCGAGGCAGATGGATCAGGGGTTAGTGATGATGACCGGCCAGAGGCCAACGGTCAGTCACGACCGACCAGCAGGAACAAGGGCCAATCTGGTGCTGTGGTTCGTGGTCCCGTCTGGCGACAATCTCAGTCATTCCGTAACCGCTCACAGACAAGCGTCAACCAAGCGCAATGCAATCGACCCTTCAAAATCAAAACGAAGAGCGAGGGGCGCAACAAGGCTGGACTCGAATATGGTTGGTCACAATACGTGACAATAAGGCGCACGCTGGAACGGTCTTTCAAACTTTTTGCAGCTTTCAAATACATCTTGAAACATCCGTTGGCATCAAGTGTGCTCAACACCAAGCGCATCAAATCGTGCTCAAAGAAAGTCACTTGCGGTTGGTTGATCCCGTGGCTGGACTAATGTGGTGATCTAGGGCTGCCAGAGCAATAGTGGTCTGTCTAACATACAGTACCGGGTGCAATTCTAGGCTGAAAGTTGAAGTCGCGTGCACGCGCGTGCGAAACAGTGCAAAGTATAGGCAAAAGTCGAAGTAACTTCGCGTGCACGCACGTGCACGCGAAGTTTTGCGCGTGCGCTGCCTATGTTTTAGCACTAGGAAGTCGCGTGCACGCGACTTCAACTTTCAGCCTAGAATTGCACCCGGAACTGTACCGGTAAATAGGCACGCACGACACCAAGTTGACATTGGCAACCTCTGTATACCGTGTGCAAGTGACGGATCCAGCTTTCAGCCAGAGGCGAGAGGCAAACCGAGGATCCGTTAGTGGCTGATACAAGAAACAGTCAAAAGAACGACATGCAGGTTTGTATCAATGCGGTTCGAGCGGCACGACGGGCGAGCAAGCAGTGCGTGCAGCGTGCTATGCATTGTGCAAACAACGGACATGTGCAGCGAACAGACTGAGTTGCGAAGCGATCGGGACGCGACAATTCAAATGCAATTGTGATAACAAGTTGGTGCTGCACTGTAGGTTTTTGTGAAACATCACGGGTGTAAAATATGACACTGAGCCTCTTTGTAGATGCGCGTCAATGACAGTAACGCTGAGCCCTCAAGGTTTATTCGCACTGCTGCCCGCTTGGAACGCGCATTGTCCGTGAGACTGCAACATCTCAACCAGTGGCTGGTCATCCGAAACTCAAACAGTTATTGGCTATCAGATTCGAATTTCATTTTGTACTTCAGTCAGATATGCAAAGAATTTCATGGGGTTTCACTTTCAATGACCATAAGATTTGTAACTCGTAAGCAATCACCAAACCGGCACACAGCTGAATAACACGACATAGTTCACGAAACAAAAACAGACTAGACAGCTTCATTAATCTCAATGGTTTAATAAAAGAAAACCAACCAAGCTAAGTGTAACCTATTTGATCCATAAACTAACACAAATGCTGCACTAACCAGAACTTTCAACAAAAACAACGAAACAGGAAAAGAGCAATAATTGAAAAAATATTCAACAACATCAAAATGCCCGCATCATGCATCATGTTATAGCCGGGGAGACTTGAACACCTAGAAATCTGCCAAAATATGAACGCACCCAGGATCGGAATGAACATCAAAAGAAAAACAAAATGCTTGATGAATAGTACCGAAGAGTAAGTAAGAACTTTGGAAAATGGACGAAACATGAACAAACTAACAGACGGACGCACAACACTGTACAGAAGAATACAGCAACTTACAGTAGGGCGGATGATTGGTTCGGTGTGTGCGTGTGTGTAATACAAACGATGAGAGAGACCAACCGAATCGATCACCAACGTTGTTGACCGACGTTAGATAACAAACAAAAGAGAAAAGGCCGTCAAATTGATTAGAAAAATACGAACACCCGTGTTGACTTCACAGTTTCATTGGTTCTCACGCTCTTCATTTCTTCGACAACAACTGAAAAACACGGATACTTTTGCGTATAGATGCAAAAAACAAGTGAAACAGGTGTGCAATGGAAAATCTGACCGCAACTTCGTTGGTTGAACGCACGTTTCATCAGCTATCTATCAATATCTGGAATGAGAAGCAAAGTACGTCGACAACTAGCAGCCAGCTCACCTTCAACATTGCATCCTCGATGGTGTGTGTGCAGTGGATGGAATCAGCGAACGACACACACATTTGGCTGAGTGTCTTCAATCGGTCGCGGTCCATCATCTCCATCAGATCAGCCGGCTCCGTGTCGCGCGCATGTGCCTCCACGGCTGCAGTCATCAGGCAATCATAGCATGTTCAATACTTGTCATGTGACCATCAATGTGGTAAAACGCTAGCGTATGACACCCGGCCTGCCAATTGGTGCGGTGTTGTTACTTATAGTGAAAACAAAGTACGTAGCGGGACGCACTCATGGCGCCACAAGGTGTGGACTGCGCCACATCAATATCAAACGTGGTGATGGATAGGATCAGACCTGTTTTGACCGTGCGATTTTGTGGACTACGGATAATTAGCTATTTAAGCAAGCGGCCCCATTCGAGAACCAAATGTGCGCAACATGCGAGCCCCAAGTGTCCAGCCAGCCACACCTGTCCTGACCAAGGGCGCATGCACCAGATTGAATCCGGACGCGATCGTCGATCGGACCACTTTCGATGACGATCCGATGTGTGCGGCGTACTGTTCAGCTTCGTCGACAGCCAGCAGCAACGCACCGATCATCTTGTATCGCGTCAATACCGACACTTGCGCGTCCATCGCGTTGTCTGCAGTACATTCACAGTTGGGGCAACGTTTGGTGGCACACACACGCCCATCTGGGATCGGCCAACACCGCTCTTGCCTTGGCCACTTGAGTTTTGGCATGAAGGATAATCCAGAATTTACTAATGGCACTGTTGTCGACCAGCGTAGAAACTGGTATAATACAGTGCCATCAACGGTAAACGCCGAAATATCGCACAAATATTGTCGAAAAATGTCACGGACTGAGATAAGAACGAGTCGGTCAACAAGCTGCTGACCAACCACCGGGCAAGTGAGTGGGACCAACCGGTGTGGTAGATGTCGTGACAAACGTGTTGCAACAGCGGCTTCAACGAATGATAGAGTGCTCGGGAGCCAGATGAGTACACGGTCAGGTTGACGTGTTTGAGTTGTGTGGCAAGGTGCAGGTAGGAAATATGGTGTGTTTGCAGATGCTGCAAGATAAATAAATTCGGTTGTGCCATGCGCCATCGTGGGTGCGTGGGCCACCCGGACAGAATACCGAAAAGTTGGCCAAAACATATGCTTTGCTAATCACTAACGTTTCAGTGTCGTGCAAGACGTACCTTCACATTCTCCTGCACTTCGCGTGGATCGCAATACCCGATATGCACCACACCCATGCCAACATCACTGCCGTGTTTATTGCGACAGGTCGTCATCCATTTGTTCATAAACTCGTCGTTCAAAATGTGCTCCTGTAAGAGGCAACAACAGGTTATCGTTGGATGTGCTGGAGAAAATCAAAGCGACGCAAAACAGCAGACAACACCAGCAGCAGCAACGGTCCAGACAACCAACCATGTAGTTCTGCCCGAAAATATCATCCTTGAATTCACTGGGTCGATTGAAAAACAACACCGGACATTCGAATACGTCCGTCTTTGAGCCGATCGCCGTGAGTTGCAGCGAACGTACGATCGGGTTGAGGCACTGCAACACAACCGAATGGATTGAGAGATAATTTTACGCAATGCTGAAGTGTGCAGAAAAGAAATGGTTGCAAACTTGAGGATTTCAATGCATCGCTGTCGGTTGTCAAAATCGGCACATTTTATTACATACTGTACATAGCGGTCGGTTTTATCTTGTTTCGAACCTTTGGCGCGTTTCGCTGAATTATCTGGTATTTACTGAATTCAGTTGGAGGCACATGCATTTTAACTCATGGAGCACAAGCACCTTGGAGCAGTGTGCACCTGTGCAGCGCCAGTGGAAACCACAGTATGACAACCAATCGATGTTTCAGTTGTGTGCAGTAAGTTTTCTGGAACGGCGTGTTTTCTGTTTTCTGGATCTGGCAGGTTTCCGTTCCGTTTTTCACTTTCAGTTTCACTCCGTCCAGAGATTTAGGATCGGGCGACCCGGCCCGGTCCGAGCCAAAGGTCGGCCCGGCCCGATTTTATGTCAAGGCAAAAATGGTCAGAAAAAGCCAACATTTCCAAAAAATTTCTCGGGCGGGGAAGCATGTTTATCTGTTTGTGGTGATTCGTCGCTGTTAACCGGGTCCATTTGGGTAATTCGGGCCGGGTCGGGCCGGCAAGTCCGGCCTGGCCCGGCCCTAACCTCCAAATCTCCGGCCTGGCCGGCCCGAGCCAAAAGTCCAAAATCCCGGCCCCGGCCCGATCCTAAAGCTCTGTTTCACTCACTGAAGCGGGGTCATTTTGGTGGGGGTCAATTAATGGGGTTCTATTTTTCATTTGGCCCCCGATGAAAAAATCACTTTTAATAATGCCCCTAAAATGGCCTGTTTGGGGGATTTTTTACCTTTGACAACGTCAATCAGTGTAGTTCCTGGCGGGGAGGGGGGTCCCCCTCGGGTACGCTATCTCCCCCTCGTGGTACCCTACCCTCATCTCTCCCTCCGGGTCCGGGCACACTATCTCCCCAATTTTTTGCCTAAAACAGGTATTTTTAGGCCCAAAATGGGCATTTTTAGCGCTAAAATGTGTGATTTTTGGGTCAATGTGCTCAAAAGTCGCCAAAATACCCTTTTATGAAGAATTTTTTCCAAAAGGGGCAAAAATAGGTCAAATTTTCAAGCTCAAAAAGTGATTTTTCCTGAATTTGGGTCTCCCCCCTCGGGGTTACACTGTCTCCTGCTCCGAAAAAAACTGGGTGGGGGCGGGGGGGGGGTCCGCTATCCACCTCCGGACCAACTACACTGACGTCAATTATGCTTAAGAAGCCGCATTCTGCTCTATACGCAAGCTTAAACAACGTTTGACAGAGCAACACAGTCTTACCATACCACCAATCGGTGGTACGGTGAAGCGGTGAAGGTTGGGGGTGGGGTTCTATTAATGGGAGAGGTCAATTAATGGGTGGTTCTATTTTTTATTTCGAGCCATTTGGGTGGGGTTCAATTAATGGGGGTTCTATTTCCGACAATACGGCACTTCATAGCGTGTAGTTCCTGGGGGGAGGGAGGTCCCCCTCGGGAACGTCTGTTCCCCCTCCATGGTACGCCTGCCCCACTGTTCCCCCTCCGGGTACGTCTGCTCCCCAAATTTTTGCCTAAAATCGGCATTTTTAGGCCCAAATGGGCATTTTTAGGCATAAAATGAGTGATTTTTAGGTCAATGTCGTCAAAAATCGCCAAAATACCCTTTTTATTGAGATTTTTTCCAAAAAGGGGCAAGAATGAGCTAACTTTTCGACCTCAAAAAATGACTTTTCTCCAAATTTGGGTCCTACGCCCCCTTCCCCCCAGGTGGGTATTCTGTTCCCCCTCCGAAAAAAGGGGGTACCGCCTGTTCCCCCTCCGGACCAGGAACTACACTGCTGCATAGTAAAATTAGAGATTTCCCAACAAGACACGCCGCGCGGGACACGATGGAGGAACTGGGAAATACCAAGGCAAAGACAACCTAAAACTCCCGAAATCGTTTATTTGGATTTGCTTGAGGTCTCAATCGGTCCAGGTAGGCCGACCCGGCCAACTTTAAAATTTTCGGCCAGGCCCGGAGGTTCGGCCCGACCAATCTTGTCAAAAATCGCCAAAATACCCTTTTTTGGAAACTTTTTTCCAAAAGGGCAAACATTGGTCAAAATTTTCACCTCAAAAAGTGACTTTCCTGAACTTGAGTCTTCTCCTTTCGGGGTACACTATCGGGCTGTTTGTTTGGTCGGTACTCCCCCAGCTCGTTTCATTCTCAGAAATTTCTCGCAGATGACCGAACGAATGTGGCTGTCATTGCTCTACTTCCTGTGCGCCGTGCCAATAATCGCTGTTCTTGCGCACAATGACGACTTCAATCGCACGCAATATCGCTTGGAGTTGTGTTCCACAAACTGTTTGTGCGATAAATTGCCAAATTATCTTGAGTGTTCTGACCTTGACATCGAGGAAATCGTTCCAATTTTGACTGATTCAATCAAAGTGCTGAATTTTACGGACGTTGAATGGCAAGCGGACTTATTTCGGCCACAACTGTTCGAGAATTTCACCAGCTTGAGTGAAATATGGTTCATTGACTGTGACATTGAAGAAATCGAACCATATGGCGAAGCGAGATACAACACGGAGGTTAGCCATCGTCAGGTTGCGCTGGGTGTTGGTTGGCACATTAAAGTGCAAGGGGTGCAAAACTTCCATGTTTTCAATGTATTAGTCAAGATTTCCACAACGCCTGATGAAACACAATCGACAATAATTTTTCACAGACACGACGGCCAAGCGTGAGAACCGTGGTGTTGCGTGACAACGACATCACCGACTACCACCAAACACTGGCCAATTTGATGTCGTGGTGGCCAACGGTCGAATCGGTGGATCTGAGCGAGAACGAACTCGACGACTTGCCAGATATTGGTAATTTAATTTCTGCAAAAAACATCATAGTGACCAAACAAAGCATTTCGATAGGCCAAGACATTGTACAACATTCAGGCGTGACGCCGCGCGATTTCCAACGCACCACGCGATCGCTGCGTTCGTTGACCATACGACACAGCGAACTGGAAGTGGTGCCGCTCATCCCGAACTCGGTGCAAACGCTCGACATTTCGCACAACGACATTGAGCAATTGCCCATCAATTGGCTGCACGGCAGTTTGCTCACGCTCGACTGCAGTCACAATCGACTGAGCACGTTGCACAGTCAGACATTCACCGGCGTACAGCAGTTGCAAGCATTGAATTTGTCACATAATCAAATCCATAGCGTTGACGACAATACCTTTCGCACATTGAAACATCTACAAACACTGGACCTATCTCATAATTCACTCGTGTCACCGCTCAATTGGCTGTCACACTTGTCTGTTTCGGTGCAAACCCTGTCTCTTTCCCACAATCTCTTATTGTACTTCAACAGCACCCAACTATCACATGTCACCTCGCTACAACGACTTGACGTGTCCCACAACGCTCAGATGGAGCTCGTTCTTGGTTGGTGCCATCTATTTTTGCCAAACCAAATGTGCATGTAAAAGCACAGTGTACACGCAGGCTCTTCACTCGATCTCACCCATGGTGCGCCCGTTGAGTTCGACGTTCGCACCTGCTCGCTACTTTCGTTGCCGCGCTATTTCTACCCACCGGACAGCGTCAGTCAAATCACCGTGCTGCTGTCCGACAACCCTCTATCTTGCGACTGTCAACTTTTGTGGCTGAGCAATGCCCCAAGGCACATATCGACTGAGGGTCTTGTCTGCCAACAGCCAAAATCACGCAAGGACCAGCGGGTCGACTTCACAATGGTATCCAATTTGACCGAGTCACATTGCGCCATCGGATCATCGATGCAAAACGCCACTTTGAGGAGGTAACACCACATTTTATTATCAAATTGGCTTGTTCTTTACGCAATGCATCTGCTGAACATAGTCAGTTTGGTTTATCCCAACGCATTTACCATCATCTCAGTTACATAAATCTTGCTTCCGTTCCGTCAGATACATCCACGGTTCACGTGCGTTGGTGCCCTGTCAAGCATATGGTGATCCAGCTCCGAGTGTTACGTGGAGCAGAGTGCACCCATCGGGGGATCTCGCTAAATGGGATCCGACGACACAAACAACCAGCGTAATGGGCGACACCGACGTCTATGATATTCTACCAGGTGGCACCCTGATCATCAAGGAAATGTCCAAGTCGGACATCGAGCGCTATGTGTGCACTTTATCATCGTTGAACGGCAGTTTGAACGCAACGACATTGATCTATGTCCGATTGGACTACAGTCATTGGCTTGAGATCGAACTGTACAGCTACGTGGTCGGTGTGGCCGTAACGATGGTCTGCTTTGCGTTGCACATGATCTGGACTGGCATTAGACGGCTTGTCTTATGGAGGATGGAGCAGGTTTTTACTTTTGTGTTCCTCTCATAAATTGCGAAGTTGAACGATTAATAGTTTTCTTCCAATGTTGACTGATTCATACTGACAGGCGGAACGAAGCAGCCGTCTGAAACGCGTGGCAATTGCGATGGAAAAGTATCGGCAACGACAGATCGAAGCCATCCAGGAGAAATACGCCCGCCGAATGGAGCAAGTTCGAGAAAACTACCATTATCAGGTAAATTTATCATCATTTTCACCCGATAAGACGCCTTTGCAGTCATTAAAGCATTGCACTTGAAACATAGGTTGAGCAACTTCGAACCAGTTACGTGACGCAGTCGGCCAAACTGCGGGGCTATCGAACGGCACAGATGGAATCTATGACCACGCATTGGGACAACATTCGCGATAATTATAACTCTCAGGTTCGTTATCGATGATCAAACGAACGGTTTGACAAACAATTACCATCCTAAGATTTAGGTGTCACGTGTGCGCGACTACGGACACAAACAGATGGAGCGTCTGTGGGAGGGCTACGAACGACAGGTGAATCGCGTGCGCACGTTCAGTCTGCAGCATCGACTGCGACTCATGCGACAGTACAAGATCAAGCAACGATATTTGAACAAGTTGTTGGAGGGACTCAACTGGGAAAACACAGCCGTGTGGTTCAATGCTCGCAAAGAGGTAACGCTGTCGAATGACTGATTACGTGATTCACTGATGAAAACAATACTGTTTGTACAACAGAAATGAATTTGTGGTGTATCCGTTGAACAAAGCGGCCATTATTTGTAGGATGTTGTTGAGCTGCCCGAACCAAAGCTAGACAGTCCACTGCGACGCACGCGGGCAGCCAGCGAGACCGATCTGCATCGGTATTCGATGGCGGATCACGAGGATTTCGACTCGATTCGGCTGTCGCCCTATGATCTACAAGTAGGTGCATGTCACCTTGATATGTTGCAAACGTCAGCCCGGGCTGTGTGGTCTGGCCGTATCTTTGATAAAGTATTTTTGAACGCCATTTTCTTTGATTTTCATAGGTTTTGATCATCATTTTCTTTGTTCTACGTGGACATCATTGGCTTTATATCCCATTACCCCGACAGCGTCACGTGTCATCTGCGACGACAATGTCTCTGTCGAGCTACCACTCGCTGCCAGCACTCGATCAGTTGTACTTTGTCGACGATCTGTTCGATGATGATCCGAACACCGAACAATCGATTCTCATCGACCGACCGTCAACTAGTCATGCCAGGTTGGTGTTGGGCCATGTGTTCTCTCTTTCCGCCATTTCCCCTCAGTGAATAACATGCACATGCGTAGTCCGACTACGAATCGGCTTGCTGGAGCATGTGGTTGCACCATAAACCAATCAATATCACATCAGGGATTCTATCCGGCTGTCGCTACGTTCGCCGACCACCGCCGATTCGTTCGTGTCGATTCACGATGGATTTCTCGACTCGGACAGCGATGACGGTGGACCGGAGGCGATACGATTCATGCACAAACGGGTCTGATAGCACCACGTCTGTCTATCTATACATAATGTGCTTTGTTGAGATCATCTTTCAGTTCAACTATATTCATTGTAGGTATTCATTCATGTTGTTGCAATGCAATAGTGCAGTGATCGGTACAGATAAAACCGCATTTCAGTGAAACGGAATTGAACCTGCTGATTACCCACAGCTCGCTTGCACCGCTTTGGCGATTTATTCATTTGTTGTTTCTGTGATAATACATGGGAATGTGCTTGTTCGTTACGTATCATACACACACAATTGTTGCGATCTGATCGGTCGGTCACACGAAATCGTCATTGAAAAGAACGGTTTAATAACAGTTATTTATTCCCTCGCACGTATTGCTCATTTGGACGCTTTATTGTCTGATCATATTTGTTCAACATACAAACCGTCGTATTTATTTCGCACCGCACATCACCCACCTTGTGCTATTGTTCAACCACCGGTTAACTATAACCTACTTTATTTTGCGCTTTTGCACCTAATGGCTCTCAACCAAGGAGGCTCCATTTTCTCGTCTACTTCTCTTCGTGTTCGTATTGTGATTGCCCGTGTATATCATGATGACGAGTCTGTCATTCGATTCTTTGTTGGTGTGTTTGTCAATATGTTTGGGACATAAATTTGGGTTGAAACCAAAGTTGTCAAAGAAATTAATTGGGAGGTTCTTCTCTTGTCATCATCTACGCCTACTAAATTGCTTCGCTGACAGGCAGTCCCGTTCTATTTAATGTGGAGGAATTTGACTCAATGCCCAACTGAAGAAAATCCAATAGGTGCATCTTTGGGCATTGTAGCTGCGCTGGTTTCGAACCCAGCAAGGTCTGTACATTGGAGACAGAAGATAAACATAGTAGCGCCAAAGTGAAGATAGCGAGATAAATGCAATCGCAATTTAAACTAACGTCAATTTCATTGCTGAACCCGAACGAAATGGGATAGTTTCCTTCATACGGTTTGATGCGTTGAACGAAGCGCAGTGCTACCTAAGTTACATGAAAAACATCGTTGTAATTATTTGCAAGAGCAGATAACAGATTGTTTTTGTAAGTGAGAAAAAAATCAAAAAATATTCCTCCTCCACATGCTAGTTTTGCTTCAAACAACGAAAAGCAGGGACGTGCCTGATCGCAATGTCCAACGAATCCGATGCGTTGCACACCGCTCAACGGCAGAATGTCGCGCACCGGCCCATTGCGACGTTCACGATCCTCCAACAGTTTGTTCACCTGTGTGTTGTGGCACGGAAATAGTGACTCACCGCAACCAGGTTGATGACACGCGGTTTGTTACAAACAAGGCTGCCTTCAAGTCGCGACATAAGCTTCACGCCGAATGTCGCGGCACCCAAGAAGTAGCTACCGGGTATCGGGCGTTTTTAGGTTCGCCACAAGATTCTTTCAAAGGGCAGGTGTCTAACCCCAAAGGTCCCGGTCCCCACAAATATCTGAAAACCTGCTCCTAGACAAGCAGCGGCCGCACAATTACGTAGCCAGATTCGTGACCTTGTTGTTCGATCTGAAACGTCACTAACGCGATCCATGATCTGGTCCAATTTGTCGCGTTCGGCGCCATCGAATCGTTTGTCCGACGGCTGTTCGTTCTCGACATTCTTCAACTTCGTGTTTGCGCTTTTCTTCTCGCTTTTCTGGTGCTGCTCGACCGGCGAAGTGTTCTGACGGTAGTTACTTTCCTGGTTGATAGGTTATAAAATGGAACGCATACAAACCGATACGAGACTCTCGTAAGCTTTATTTTCGTTCGGTCCAGGATCGGTTGGCGTTAGGTCTGAGGTTTGATAACGCACACTCGAAACTTTTTTAACTGTCAAAGTCGTGGTCAGTCAAGTTAAGTTCGTGGTCGACAAGTTCAAGTTTGAGTCCTAGTCCAGCCCAGGTTGATAGTTACGTTGCTGATTTTTTTTGTTCAGCCGATACAAACCGTTACTCAGGAGGTCAGGACTGAGACAGGATCACAAAATGAAGAAATACCTGATTCACAATCGATACAATCGAGGTGGGCACGGATGTACGGTCATGTGCATTCGAGCGTTTGTTGCCGCTTTCATACTAAATATCAAAACGAGGCGTTGCGCGATCAGGACACCGACTTGAAAGCCAGAATCGCACTATTTGTCAGAACGTAACACTTGTTGTGCCACAAGGGAAACCATACCTGGACGAGCGGACTGACCTTGCGTGGATCGTCTTTGACTGCATCAATGTTCAGTTTCGTCGGTTTTCCTTTGGTGGCACTGCGACGGGAACGTTTCGCTTCGGGTGCCGAGCCTGACGCCGCTGCCACTTGTCGTTGCTCATCATGTTCTGAAACAAAGTGCCCATAACAGTATGAATTATTCTGGTAACATGACCAAGCTACACTCCAAGTGCATGTTCGAACACAACTGTGGTCCAAAAAAACTCTGTTCTCGTGAGTCGTGACTGCTTCGATGGGAGATTTCTTGAGAATTTACTCCGACCAGGGAAGATCTGGGAACAGCATTCGCATTTTTCGAATTAAGAATTCTCGATAAAGCAAAAGAATGATCTTGCATACACGTAAGAAGTGACCATGCGCCAGACAAAAAATATTAAATTAAAACTGATCTGGCAGGTCGCGGCGGTCGCGCTGATGCCAGCAAATCGTGCACCGCCCCAAATGATCGTTGAATGGTGACCAACAAACCTTGGGAATCACTCGATGTTTGTAACTTGTCAGCAGCAGCAGCACGTCCAGCACCGAATATTGGCGAACGACGTGCGACACTCGGCTGCGTATCATCATCGTCCGACAACGCCACCACCGATGGGCTGCGAGCCCCAGGGGCACTGCTGCTGGTGGCAATGCTCGAGCGAGTTTTGGTCTGCTGCTGAAAGCAGCAGCATAAAACAGGTGATCATTTCAACTTGCCTGCAGAAACATTGGAAATCAGCAGCTTAAAATCTAGTGGTTCTTTATCAACCCACACAGACTGACCATCTTGGTGGCCTGATCCATTCCATTTCGATCACCTTTCCATTGTTCTAGAATGTTATCATCCGGGTCAGACGAGAACAGCGATGCACCTGAACAAAATCTTTGTCAACTTTTGACGCTTTCTTATTTCATAAAATTCCATAATAACCAAAAGCCTTTCAAAAGTTAGAACGGCCAGAAAAGAAAATTACAATAAATGCACATCCGCAAGGGTTCGGATTCGACAATCAATCTGGAACGCGATGTGAAATGAGCGTGGCATCTAACCTGTACCAGTAGCACCTGCAGGAGCAGATCTACGATCACGTTTGGTGGTCGGTCCGCTGCTCGATGACGCATCGCGTTTTTTCTTGCCTGAAAATTAACCCAATAGACCTTGCATTTAATTTTATGAAATCAGGGTTAAAGCAGCACTTCATTGGAACCAGTGGTGCCGTTGGGGGGGGGGGTTGAGGAGGGACCACTGATATGGGATATGCGAAATCGGCCGGGGGCATCAGGTATGGGAAAGTTTTCACGTTTGGAACAAGCACCCCCTAAGAAACGACTTTTTGGCCCCGAGAAGCAAAAAAATTCCCATACCCGAGGAGGGTTTCTGAAAAAAATGACCCCAAAAAATCTTCTAGAAGTACTAAAAAGTGATCTAAAAATGCCTAAAACAGTTTTCTTGCGGCAGCAAGCGATTTTTGACATTTTTGGGCGAAAAATGGTCAATTTTGGTACTTCTCGGGGTCAAAAAGTTATTTCATAGGGGTGCTTGTTCCAAAAGTGAAAAATTTCCCATACGCCCTCCCCCCCAACCCCCCTAACGACACCACTGCCGCTGACCTGGAAACCAAATTCAATGTCAATAAAAATGAGCTTTCATTATTGTAGATTCTAGTTGCACACAGGCTTTCGTGCAGCACACCTGCACACACACAGCACCAACCTCGCACCGGCGATTTCAGTTTCAGCCCGCCAGCACTCCGACCGCGACTGCCTGATCGCGCTCGCTGCCGCAGCGGATCGCGACACAGAAAAGCGTGCTCGAGTTCCTGAAAAACGTACGTGTTGTGTTGGGGGTGTGACTTTGCGAGTCGCTCATGCACAAGATGAATCTCCTCTCCATGGAGGATCAAATATCTGACATAACTCAAACACATATACAACAAGCCTAAGCTGCACGGGGCACGTCTTTCAATGTTACAATGGCCAACCGTGCCGTTTTGTGATAACGTGGAGCGCATGTACAGTCCAATATCCTCTGCGAATAAAACGTTGCTTTCTTCGATTGGGGCTCGCTGTTATAAAGCAAACTTACATTGATCATATACATCATGCCGTTTTGTCGTTCACCCATTTACACTGTGTGGGACTGGGAACACAAGTATACAAACAACAAAACCAAAGGGATCGGCATCGGGGCAGGCTTTTTTATTTCAAAACTGGCTGGTAGCAATTGCTGCTAAAGCGGTAATTTTTAGTAGCAAACTTTGGAAGGCCATTTTTTCAGTGTTTTGCTTGTTTTTGAGTCCCATTAGTAATGTATAATTAGTCGATAACGTCGAGTGCAAGACAGACTAGAACAATGCGCGCGAAGCGCACTAATTTTTTTTGACTTTGGTCTGGCCACTTATGATTCCGTGCATGTGAGGTTCGTAAGATCCACTGCAGGGTTGACGAACGAAAACGAATCGCTTCAGGTTTGTCTTTGTTTTATCTGTGGTCATGAAACAAAGCTTCAAGGAGCACGTTTCGCTCGAGAATTTAGCTGGATATCTCTTGTTTCTCATGGTCACAGCCATTCGTGTTTCAAAAGCCAAAGACCCAAATGATCAGTAAACACGAATGCCTGTGAATGGAGTGTTCAACAGTTACTTCGCGACCCACCAGCTCGCAATTTGTGACCATCAAAATAAATCAAGCAACGTGCGAAGCGCAAAATTTTTGTATTTTCGGGGCTAAGACGCTTAAGAAAGTAAAGTTCGGATACTTTAGACATATGGTACATTTTTTGCTAGTAAACCCTGAAATCTTAGTAGCGAATTGGTACTAAACCTCGAATTTTAGTAGCAACGGGAAATTTTTAGTAGCAAATTGATACCATTTAGTAGCAAAAAACTATGCATCGGGGGTACCCGACACTGACACTTTTTGGGTGCCGACATCCGACGACTGGGAGGAAATCTGACGGTATCAAAACCAGGCTCCCACATTTTGTTGGATGCCGACACCCGGCATTGCTCGATGCCTATGCAGAGCGCACCCGGAACATTTGTTCGTCGTTCTCCTCGACGTATTCGCGCGCGTTGCCACAGCACAACAAATACTCAGGTTTGTCGAGTGCCTCGTCTAGATGCTGTTGCTCGATGCCCACAAAGTACGGCACAACTCGATCCAGATCTGCCTTGGTTACCACGCTGCTGCAATTGAAATCGGTTACCTTGGTTCATGTCACCCATGAGTGGATTGATCAAGTTGATTAGTCTACTTACAGTGGTGTCGTTGGGGGGGAAGGGGGGTTACCCCCCAAGTATCCGGTATCTTGATTTTTTTCACCCAGGGGTATCCGGTATCCTGACTTTTTGTCCAGGGGTATCCTACCCTAAATTTTTTTTCGAAAACCGTAAAAATCGCCCATTTTTACCTCCAAAATGCTCAAAATCGCTTGCTCGCGCAAGCATAACCCCCGAAATGACCATTTTTTGCGGTTTCAACACCGATTTTGCTCGATTTTCCTCTAAAAAAATTGACCTTTTTTGAACAACCCCCCCTGGGTATCCGAGATTTTTAATTTTAGGGAGCAACCCCCTGGTATCCGAGATTTTTTATTTTGGGTATCCGGTATCCGAAAAATTTGGATTTTGGGTATCAGGTATCCTGACTTTTTGATTTCCCAACGACACCACTGGTCTACTAATTTAGCTGCAGCAACGGAGATTTGGATTTGAGTCCGTGCCGTTTTTATACCGCTAGCCTGCCTACCTCAACTTCATGATGATGCAACTCGTTTATTGTTGATATCGGTTTCAATTCAGAACGTTTTGATCAAGACTAACTATGTGCTCGTCTCATCGAACCAACAGAATCGCATCTTGTTGTTGTCATCAAAGCCGACCAATGCTGGCCACAAAGGCCCTTTCTTTCCGTAAGGTGCCCTGAAACAGCTCGACGTATCGTGCGGGAAGGGTAGGAAAAGGAATGTGAATCGTGACATGCAAAAAGACCATTTTTTCTGCGTTTTGTCGACTTGTCCAGCAAGCGTTTTCCTCATGAAGCAATTTTAGACAACATTTTGCCCAAATGTTCCCCATTTGAACAGGCGACCAACTTTTGGCTTCAAAAATATCGAAAAAACGGTTTTTGTCAGTAAATATAATTTTTCCGGAAAAATTGCAACTACGACGTGAAGTGGATTGGCACCATAAGCTCAGCTGGCAGAGCTTCTGGCTTTGAAGTTGGAGGTCGCAGGCTCGAGTTCTGCTGGTGCCCCACTTTACGTCACGGGGATCTACCTTGTTACAGTACCCTCTGTACCACTACAGGTTCATTCAATACCCATTCAAGTGGTGCGGCTGGGACCCCAGAGGTCCGGGGACACTGCACCACTCGGCCTGCCACCACACTGATTACGGCAAACGGTAAAAAAACAACAGGCAAAACAGGTGCAACTAACCAAACCATCATTTGATTTGAGAACAAGTCCATGGTGCGCTTCTTCGACATTTTGTCTCAATTTGAAGTTCGGGTCCAAGAAAACCGGAGCGGGGGTTTGCTTTTTTTTGAAGAAATCGGTTTTTGTCGCTCTGTGATACAAAGCAAAAATTGCTCAAAGTGGTTGTTTTTCACTTCGGAATTCCTTAAGTCCTGGTAATTTATTTGAAAAAAATGTTTTTTTCGAGAAAATACCGTTTTTTTCGAAAATATAAATTACCGAAATTTTAATCACCATGTACAGTTGGTCACTATAACTTATTTTACTGCAAAAATGGTGATTTTTTTTGTCAAAAAAAAAACTGAAATTTCTGACGGATTCGGCAAGTTAGTGATCATCAGTGTTCACTGTTAAAGGGGGCCTTTCGCATTTCAAACCCCGTTCAAACTTGGCATGTGTTTAGACAGTGGCCAAGGCGTCATAAAAGTCAAACACACCGGAGGTCTAACGTTCAGCATGCGGCCAGGAGATGCCCTTCAAGAGGAACATCCAGGAACAAAATCAAATGTGGACCAGCCCAATTTCTACCTGCGCATTCAGGCAACTCGCCTGATGACAAGGGCGGTCAAGGCGCAGAATGTTTCGCACGATATTTGCCCCTGCCTCACTATAGAATTTCGCTTTTCTTTTTATTTCGTATTGCAACGAATTGTTCATGCGTGGCTGCTAAATGTTTCAAGGTCTGCTTGTCGCGCTGGAACAATTCGTTGAAATTCGAAATATAAAGAAAAGCGAAATTCCATAGTTAGTGGTGTTGCACGTTTCATGCGAAACATTCATTCGCCTTGACACCTTTTTGATCAAGCAGTTTGCCTGAATGCACAGGTATAAATTGGGCTGGTCCGCGGCACACTTTGTTCCCGGATGTTCTTCTTAAAGTGCATCTCCTGGTCGCATGCTGCAGATTGAGTTCTTGGTGCGTGAGAGTTTAATAACGCCCTGAACAATATTCAAATGCGTGCAAAGTTTGAAGGCGGTTTGAAATGCGAAAGGCCCCCTTTAAGTACCGTAAAAACCTAAATACAGCCCCCCGCAATACAGCCCCCTCAGTAGTGTTTTAAGGCTTGATAGTTGTGCACAGGTGCATTTATGCGCGTTTGTTGTTCGTTTAGAGCACATAATACGCCTCTTATTGACGAATAGACACGAATAAATGCGATCACAAGTAAAAAAATATCCTTTCAAACCAGTGTAGTTCCTGGTCCGGCGCGGCGGTTAGTGTACCTACCCTTTTTTTCCGTGCGGCGGTTAGTGTACCTCCCTGGGGGGAAGGGGGGAGACCCAAATCCAGGAAAAAGTCACTTTTTGAGGTAGAAAATTTGACCGATTTTTGCCCCTCTTTGGAAAAAATTCTCTATAAAAAGGGTATTTTGGCGACTTTTGACATCATTGACCTGAAAATCACCCATTTTAGGCCTAAAAATGCCCATTTTAGGCCTAAAAATGCCGATTTTAGGTAAAAATTGAGGCGGTTAGTGTACCTGGCGCGGCGGTTAGTGTACCAGTGTACCTTGGTCGCGGCGGTTAGTGTACCTTAGGGGGGACCCCCCTCCCCCCCAGGAACTACACTGTTTCAAACCCTTTTTTGGGGGCTATGATGGGGCACTTCTGGGAACAGTTTTTCAGATTCGGGTCAGTGAATTAATAGAGCCCCCCGTAATAGAGCACCCCAAAATGGGGTCAGTGAATTAATAGAGCCCCCTTCTATTTAGGTTTTTACGGTACGCTTAAAAAGCTGTATTCTGTTATGTACCCAAGCTTAAACAGCGTTTGACACAACAACACACAAAATATCCTTTCAAACCCTTTTTTGGGGGCTATGGGGTATTTCTGGGAACAGTTTTTCAGATTCGGGTCAGTGAATTAATAGAGCCCCCGGAACCAGTGTAGTTCCTGGTCCGGAGGGGGAACAGTATATAGTATTTAAGTTTTTACGGTATTTAGGTTTTTACGGTATACCTACTTACTGTACCAGCCGGGGCGGCAACCTACGTACTGCATCAGGGTGGCGCGTCAATCTACCTACCTACCTACTTACCCCTTCCCCGCAGCTGCACCAGTGAAAACAAAAAGAAATATTCTGCAGAAAATTTTCGATTTTTTTTCAGCTTTTTGGACTTTTTCAGTTTTCGGCCCTTGAAAATTGGCTGACCGGGCCGGGCCGACCTCAAGCCAAAACGGGCCGGGCCGGGCCGACCTGCAGCCCTCCACCGGGGCAGGCCGGATTTTCGCCTACCTGGCCGAGCCGGGCCGACTTTACCCGGCCCGTTTCCGATTTCTGCTTCGTGCTTCCCATCAGAGGTCGCAAACGGGCCGGCCCGGGCCGGGCCAGGCCGGAGATTTGGAGGGTCGGGCCGAGCCGGGTCGGGCACCCCGGCCCGAAGCTTCTGAAGTGACTTATTTAACTGAAAAAGTAGGGATTTTTTGTCAAAAAATACTAAATATTCTGACGGATTCGGCAAGCAAGTGATCAGTATTGTCTATCTGACGACTTTTTCATGGAAAACAATCAGTGGTGTGCAGTGTAGTACTTGGCCAGGGTGTTGACGATAGATAGATTGGGACCCGAAATGTGTTGACGATAGATAGATGGTGGGGGGCGCGCCAAAAATCAAGGTATAGTATAGTGCACTAAGCAGGTAATAATGTGTAAATATTAATGAAAATGTACTTAGATGTACTAAATCCGCGCGTAGCGCGCGATTTTTTGCCTATTTGGGACAAAAAATACTGATTTTAAGCCATTTTGAGGCAAAAATACCCATTTTGGGGTCGAAATGTGTTGACGATAGACAGATTGTTCCCAGAATTTGTTGACGATACGATGAAATCAAAAAGTGTTGACGATAGATAGATGAATTTGGGGGGACCCCCCAAGTACTACCCTGGTGGTGTGGCTAAGGCGTGCAATCAACCTACTGTACCACCAGAAAGGCCTACAATCAACCTACCTGCTGTACCGGCCGAGCTAGGGGGGGGGAACAAAATTTTTTATGTCTAAATTTTGATGAAAATGTGCTCTAAAACGCCAATTTCGCGCGCAGCGCGCGATTTTTGGCCTATTTGGAGTGGAAAATATCGATTTTGTACCATTTTGACCCAAAAATAGCAACCTACTGTACCAGCCGGGGGCGGCTAGGTACCTGCCTACCAGTGTTGGAGGTGCGGGGGTTGGGGGGGGGTAGCCCCCCCCAGTACAGTAGGTATCCCCCCTCGCCTGGTACAGTAGGTATCCCCCCGATGTTTGGCATGGTACAGTAGGTATGGGGGATACGGTATTCCCCCCCCCCGATTTTCACCCCGGTACAGTAGGTATCCCCCCCGTCTTTGCCCAAAAAGTGCCAATTTTTGACCAAAATGGCCAAAATTAGTGTAAAATCAGTGGTTTTTGCCTCAAATTACCCAAAATTTGCGCGCTACGCGCGCATATACCACGTTTTCACACGATTCCACACATAATAAACACATTAAAGATTTTCACCCCAAAACCTAACCCCCCCAACCCCCCCCCAAACCCCCCTAGGTACATAACCCCCCCAGGCCATCGGCTCTGGTACAGTAGGTATCCCCAGGGTAGTACTTGGGGGGGGGTGGGGGGGGGTCCCCCCCAAATTCATCTATCTATCGTCAACACTTTTTGATTTCATCTATCTATCGTCAACACTTATGGGCAAATCTATCTATCGTCAACAAATTCTGGGAACAATCTATCTATCGTCAACACATTTCGACCCCAAAATGGGTATTTTTGCCTCAAAATGGCTCAAAATCGGTATTTTTTGTCCCAAATAGGCAAAAAATCGCGCGCTACGCGCGGATTTAGTGCATCTTAGTACATTTTCATGAATATTTACACATTATTACCAACTTAGTACACTATACTATACCTTGATTTTTGGCGACGCCCCCCCACCATCTATCTATCGTCAACAAGTTTGGGTCGACCCCCCCCAGATTTCGGACTTGGGTCATCTATCTATCGTCAACACATTTCCGGTCCCAATCTATCTATCGTCAACACCCTGACCAAGTACTACACTGGGTATCCCCCCTCTCTGAGCGCGGTACAGTAGGTATCCCCCCCTCCAGAGTACCTCCAACACTGCTGCCTACTGTACCAGGATGGCGCGTCAATCTACCTACCTACTGTACCCAGTGTAGTGGCAGGCAGATGGTTGCAAGGTACCCTTGGGGGGGATGGATCCAGATGGTTGCAAGGTACCCCCCCTACCCAGCCTCCGGGAGGTTGCAAGGTACCCCTGAGGTCCGAAAAAAGGGTGTTTTTTGCATGCATTATACTGCAAATTTGGCCGAAAAATTGGTACTTTTTTGCATTTTGGCCGAAATTTTGCCTAAAATACCTAGTATATGGAGGTTTGCGCGCGGAGCGCGCGATTTTTGGGGTTTTGAGGTCGAAAACCACCCATTTTTGCCTATAAAAACCATAAATTGATGGTTGCAAGGTACCCTCCGGGGTGGTTGCAAGGTACCTACCCTTCCCCCCATCCCCCCCAAGGGGTGGTTGCAAGGTACCTACTCCTTAGGGGGGGGGAATCCCCATCCCCCCAGCCACTACACTGACCAGTGATGTGGTTGGGGGGGGTATGGGGGGGTATTACCCCCCCCAACTGCTAGGTAGCTTTCTTGCTCCGAAACCCATACCCCCCCCAAACTGGCTAGCTAGCTTTCTTGCTCCGGTCATCAAGTAAGAAAAGTGTTGATTTTAGTGCCAAAATGACCATTTTATGGGCCAAAATGCTCAAATTCGTTCAAATTTTCTCGCACGTGCACAAAAATACGCATTTTAAGGCTTATTTTAGCATAATTTAGACCAAATTTTAAACCCCTGTTTTTGACTTCTGGACCAATACCCCCCCCCAAATCGGGGTACCCGGCTAGCTAGCTAGCTTTCTTGTGCCGGACCCCTCCAGCTAGCTAGCTTTCTTGCTCGGACCAACTACATCACTGACACTGACTGTACCTAAGGGGGCCCCCACCGCCAGCCACACCATTGAAAACAACTTATTTTCAACCAGTGGTGTCGTTGGGGGGGGGAAGGGGGGGGGTTACCCCCCTAGTATCCGGTATCCGGTATCTTGATTTTTTCACCCAGGGGTATCCGGTATCCTGACTTTTTGTCCAGGGGTATCCTACCCTAAAAATTTTCCGAAAACCGTAAAAATCGCCCATTTTTACCTCCAAAATGCTCAAAATCGCTTGCTAGCGCAAGCATAACCCCCAAAATGACCATTTTTTGCGCTTTCAACACCGATTTTGCTCGATTTTCCTCTTAAAAAATTGACCTTTTTTGAACAACCCCCCCTGGGTATCCGAGATTTTTTATTTTAGGGAGCAACCCCCCCCCTGGTATCCGAGATTTTTCATTTTGGGTATCCGGTATCCGAAAATTTTGGATTTTGGGTATCCGGTATCCTGACTTTTTGATTTCCCAACGACACCACTGTTTTCAAGTTTTCAACCAAAAAAATAGATTCAAAAATCGCAAAAATTATGACAAAAATTGGGTTAAAATCTGAGCCAAAAAATCGGGCCGGGCCGGAGATTTGGGGTTCGGGTCGGGCCGGGCCGGAGATTTGGGGGCTCTGCCACCTCTGCTTCCCATCGAAAATTTTCTCTTTGAGCTTCCGGTCTCTGTCTCACTGAACGCAAATTTGCAGTTAAGCAGCACAAAAAGGTAACCAGACACTTGTTGACTGTGAACAAATGTATGGTCCAACCACCAGCTCATGAGACGTCTTTTTTTAAAGCTTTCTTGGCCAGATTCAAAAATGCTCCGGTTACACGTGTTTCGAAACTAAGTCGCTCATGTCGATGTGACCGAAGTCACCAAGAAATGCGACCTAAGCCGTGCTAACGGGTCTTCGGGGGGGCACGGGCGCGGCGCTGTAGCCGGGCCGTAGGCACGGGTCCCGTCTAGTTAAATACTAAAAGTATAAGTAAGCTCCACTGTCCGGTGATATCGGGTAAAAACGTGCTCGTTGCGTCAAAGATGACGGCGCGAGGGTTATTTAACCTTATGCGATACGTGGGCGCCACAAAGATAGAAATATCCAGCAGATCAGTCGCACTCGGTCGCCGCACGATCCGTACTGAGCCGCCCTCCGGCGACGTAAAACCAAAATGGCTTGCTACCAACCATAATTTCAAACTCCCCAAATACTATATTTCGGTAAATTATAAAGAATATCAAAAATTTTGCATGAAATGGTGCAAATCTATGCCTGAAAGCCACCAAACCAGTCCAGCTGAAAAATGCGAAAAACGGAATTGTTTAAGTCTGCAAACGTCAAGCTTTTCACAGTACGTTCCAATCTAACGTTACTGGCAAGTATTTCAAGATGCTCACCAACACAACGTGTGATTGTGATACCTCTGATGTTATTTCCTTTTATTTTGCCGAAAATGAAATGTACAATATGTCGGTCAAACGACTCGTTCGCTTAAAACTCGGTTTAAAGTGACTCTACAATAGATTGTTGACTGCGTTTGTTTGCAGCCGTTTTTTAGAAAATGAAGGCAAGGTATCAGAATCCCAGATTTAGGGAATAGATTTTCAACTCGTTGCTTTGTGATGTTTCACGGAGCTTACATATTTTCACGAGAGGAGAAAAATGAAAAAAGTTTGAGGCGGGCCTATGCAAGACACAAGGTAATCCAATCTAAGATATTTTCAGCGTATTATACACAGACGTTTCTTTGTTAAACGAGATATAAAGCATTGTACGAAACGCCAGGTGTGACTAATGATAAACGAAAGACTCCAAAAAATCAAGCCTTTTTGAAGCACTCTTTTACTCCTGTATAATTTTAGGCATCTGTGGGTTGACAATTGCAAATAAAAATCATCTGATTATCTGGTGTTCAGGATGTGCTTTTCATTTTTCAAAACCCTACACAGCTCACACAATGTTTACCACAACAAGCGCAAGGCAGCCATTCCACAGCGCACACACACACACACACACACACACACACACACACACACACACACACACACACACACACACACACACACACACACACACACACACACACACACACACACACACACACACACACACACACACACACACACACACACACACACACACACACACACACACACACACACACACACACACACACACACACACACACACACACACACACACACA
Organism: Rhynchonema sp. JSB1_4; assembly: GCA_030248065.1. Taxonomy (NCBI): domain Eukaryota; kingdom Metazoa; phylum Nematoda; class Chromadorea; order Monhysterida; family Xyalidae; genus Rhynchonema; species Rhynchonema sp. JSB1_4. Next base: position 178,269 of record JASAMV010005483.1, read on the forward strand.
CACACACACACACACACACACACACACACACACACACACACACACACACACACACACACACACACACACACACACACACACAACGCTTGCCAGCTGAAACATTGCTGTGTTGTCGCTGTGCCGGCTGTGTGTCGTCCGGCCGGCATAATCATAATCATAATAATCATAATCAAGTAAAATTTTTTCTACGTTTTTGGCCAAGATGACATTTTGAGGAGACCAGCTTGGGCTCTATTTTAGGTAGTATGGTGCATGGGGCTGCCATTTCACTGGGCCGCAGTGACGCCCAGTTCTCCTACAAACTGTCTGGGGTTTCTGAAAAATGCGAGCCACACAAGAAACGAGTCGTCAGAAACGCGTGGCGTTGGCGTGGCATCGTGGTGGAGTGTAAAAAGGCAAACGACGCCCAAGGCCCAAGGGCACGCGTCAGGTTTCCAGTGCGAGAAATACCGTAAAAACCTAAATACAGCCCCCCCGGAATAGAGCCCCCCCCGTAATACAGCCCCCCAAAAAGGGGTCAGTGAATTAATAGAGGCCCCCCCGGAATAGAGCCCCCCCTAAGTAACATCCCCTATACTGTAGTGTATTAAGGCTTGATAGTGGTGTACAGGTACATTTATGCACGTTTGTTGTTCGTTCAGAGCACATAATACGCCTCCTATTGACGAATAGACACGAATAAATGCGATTACAAGCGAAAAAACATCCTTTCAAACCCCTTTTTAGGGGTTTTTGGGGGGTATTTCTGGGAACAATTTTTCAGGTTCGGGTCAGTGAATTAATAGAGGCCCCCCCGGAATAGAGCCCCCCCCCCGTAATAGAGCCCCCCCAAAATGGGGTCAGTGAGTTAATAGAGCCCCCCCCTTCTATTTAGGTTTTTACGGTACTAACACAGTCACAGCCATAGTTTTTTGCGACTAAATGGTAGCAACTTGCACTAAAAATTTCCCTTTGCTGCTAAAAAAATCGAGGTTTAGTAGCAATTTGCTACCGTATTGTCGGAAATAGAACCCGGGGGGTCTATTTTTCACTGGGGTCATTTTGTGGGGTGTTAATTTATGGGATCAAAATTTTTTTTTTTTCAAATTGAAATTCCCTCGGGGCTCGGGGGTACACTATCTCCCCCTCCGAAAAAAACGGAGGGTCCGCTTCCGCTATCTCCCCATCCGGACCAGGAACTACACTGCCTAGGGTCCGAAAATGGGTGTTTTTTTGCATGCATTATACTGCAAAATTGGCCAAAAAATTGGTACTTTTTTGTATTTTGGCCGAAAATTTGCTTAAAATAGCTATTATATGGAGGTTTGCGCGCGGAGCGCGCGATTTTTGTGATTTTGAGGTCGAAAAATACCCATTTGCCTATGAAAACCATAAATTGATGGTTGCAAGATACCGCAAAATAAAAATCTAAATACAGCCCCCCGGAATAGAGCCCCCAAATACAGCCCCCCATAAAGGGGTCAGTGAATTAATAGAACCCCCCTCCGGAATAGAGCCCCCCCTAAGTAACATCCCCTATACAGTAACAGTAGTGTATTAAGGCCTGATAGTGGTGCACAGGTACATTTATGCACGTTTTTTGTTCGCTCAGACAGAGCACATATTACGGCTCTTATTGACAAATAGACACGAATAAATGCGATTACAAGCGTAAAAACATCCTTTCAAACCCCTTTTTAGGGTTTTTGGGGTGTATTTCTGGGAACAATTTTTCAGGTTCGGGTCAGTGAATTAATAGAGGCCCCCCGGGAATAGAGCCCCCAAAATGGGGTCAGTGAATTAATAGAGCCCCCCATCTGTTTAGGTTTTTACGGTACGCTTAAAAAGCTGTATCATGTTGTGTACCCAAGCTTAAACAGTGTTTTACACAACAACACAGCCTTACCGTACCACTAACCAAACCAGTGTAGTTCCGGAGGTCCCCCAAGCTCCCAAAAAATACCAGGGGAGGGGCGGCAACTACTCTGACCAGGGAGGGGCGGGGGGGACCCCCCCACCCCCCCAGCTACACCATTGCCCCCTAGGGTACACCAACGGCCGCGACCAAGGTTCACTAGTACACTAAGCGCCGAGCCAGGTGCACTACCGTATTGTCGGAAATAGAACCCCCCATTAATTGACCCCCCCCATTAATTGAACCCCCCTAAATGGCTCGAAATCAAAAATAGAACCCCCCATTAATTGGCCCCCCATTAATAGAACCTCACCCCCACCTTCACCGTGCCACAGATTAGTGGCATGGTAGGGCTGTGTTGTTGTGTCAAACGTTGTTTAAGCTCGCGTACACAACAGAATACGGCTTTTTAAGGATAATTGCCGCTGTTGAAGTTAGAAAATACCGAAAACAAGCCATTTTTATGGGCATTATTAACAATGATTTTTTAGTCGGGGGGCCAAATGAAAAATATAACCCCCCAATAATTGACCCCCCATAAATTGAACCCCCCAAAATGACCCCAGTGAAAAAATAGACCCTCCCGGGTTCCAGTGTACTTCCTGGTCCGGCGCGGCGGTTAGTGTACCTACCCCTTTTTTCCGTGCGGCGGTTAGTGTACCTCCCTGGGGGGGGAAGGGGGGGGGGAGACCCAAATCCAGGAAAAAGTCACTTTTTGAGGTAGAAAATTTGACCAATTTTTGGCCCTTTTTGGAAAAAATTCTATTAAAAAGGGCTTTTTGGCGAATTTTGACAACATCGTGGCGCGGCGGTTAGTGTACTAGTGTACCTTGGTCGCGGCGGTTAGTGTACCTTAGGGGGGGACCCCCCTCCCCCCCAGAATTACACTGCCGGGTTCTATTCCGACAATACGCTAACCGAAGCTTTTGGCATCTGTACGCGTCCGGTTAGGATAGATTTTTGAATCGATGTTCTTTGCCTTACCTTTTTAGGTGGCGGAACTGAGACCTGAGTCGCGAGCAGCAATCTCAATTGATTTGCCGATTCGAGTGCTCGATCAATTGCCAAGCAGCCATGGATAACTGGCTGTCGGGCCTGCGTAACATCCAAGGACAGTTAACCGATTTTACAAAAGAAGTTTTGAACGAAACTGTTGAAGATGTTGAGGATCCGGATGCTGCGCTGCAGGTCGGCTGGTCTTTGGCTTTCATCAGCTGTTGCCTCCCTCCTTTTCTCGACCGGTTTGGGACGAGTTCTGGTTGACCCGGCGCCGGCGGGAACCTAAACCATAGCCAAGCAGTGTTGGAGCTGGGGGGAGTTGGGGGGTAGCCTCCCAGTACAGTAGGTATCCCTCCTCGCCTGGTACAGTAGGTATCATGTTCCCTCCACAGTAGGTATCCCCCCCCCGATTTTGCCCCAAAAGTGCCAATTTTTGACCAAGATGGCCAAAACTAGTGTAAAATCAGTGGTTTTTACCTAATACTACCCAAAATTCGCGCGCTGCGCGCGCAAATACTGCGTTTTCACACGATTCCACACATAATAAAAACATCAAAAATTTTCACCCCAAAACCTAACCCCCCAAGCCCCCAAACCCCCCCCGTAGATACATAACCCCCCAGGCCGTCGGTTCTGGTACAGTAGGTATCCATCCCCTCTCTCCGAGCCCGGTACAGTAGGTATCCCCCCAGAGTACCTCCAACACTGTAGCCAAGTAAGCCAAGTACTGATGAAAATGTACTCTCGCGCAAAGCGCGCGATTTTTCGCTTATTTCGAGTGAAAAATACCAATTTTATACCGTTTTGAGCCAAAAATCGCAACCTACTGTACCAGCCGGGGGACGGCGACCTGCTTATCGTACCAGGATGGAGCGTCAGGTCAACCTACCTACCTTATCCACTGTACCTAGGGGACCTCCCCCAGCTACAGCAGTGGGCTTAATGTAAAGTACCGATGATTATGGGTTTAATATAAAATCGCGTTTTCTCAGGTGAAGAATGCGGACAATTTATAAGTTTTATCATAAAACAATCTAGCGCTCACGTAGGGATAGTCTATAACAAGCCTTACGACTGATGAAAAAATGTTCACCGTTTCACACGAGGCTCTTCCAAATCACAACTTTAGGTTGCGCGCAAGCAGCTCAGTGACTACAAGGAAGCGTACCAGAGTGCAAAGAAAGAGATCGACGTGCTGAACGCACAGATGGTTGAGTATCAGGAACAGGCGCACGCGAGTGAGTTGCGAATGGAACGGACGCTGGCCGAACATCGCGACGCAATGCGCGACAAAGACAAACAGCTTCGATCGCTGCATGTTCGTCTCGTCTGATGCTGTTTGCCAAAACCTCTTTCCACTTGTAGTTGTGCGGTCGTTTTCTGCGACTGCGGTTCGGTTTATTTGGACCTCCACAACCACAGTGCGGTTCCCACGGAAAACAGCTGCAGACCACAGCTGCACTAGTTTGTAGTTGTACCCAGTGGCGCCGTTGATAATCTACGGTGAAGCAGCTTTTTGTATGTGAAAATTGCACGCACACTCTTTAATGCGGTTTGCACTGCGGTTAAGGTACGTTGTAAACTTTTTAAACACATTTGCGCAGTGTTGTTCCGGGAACGGGGTACACGTGACATCTTCCCATGACAGTTTCGAGAGGCATAAGGCTATGAAAAATTAATGACGATTTTTTGCTTCCGTTTCTGGAAAAATTCACCTTCGACATGGGCATGGTCGCGATTGTTGATGGGTTCGACGGTTAACTACTGAAATTAAAGTTGCTCATTTTAGATAAAAATTGCAAAGGAGTAAACGAACCACAACTATAAGACCCAATCCTCTCGGCCGCATGAACTATCTGCGGCGCTTCCTGCTGGGCACCGACACTGTACTACGTGTGTAGTGCAGTTCTGAAGGTCCAAGCAAGCAATTGCAAAAGAAATTGGTGCTGCACGCTCGTGCACATTTGTGTGACTCAATTGAACACAACCAGAAGAATGATGTTTGGCACATTTGTTTCAGGAGCAACTGGCGTCGCTCAGTGGCGAGCGCGATGACGGTGTTTCGGTGTCAACCGCGCCCGCCGTGTTTTCTGCATTTTCCAGCAGTCCGCCGTTGTCGCCAGGACAGGTGTGTGTTGCATTGCAGGACGGTCTCGTGTGTAACAAGGTCTTTAGCTGGCGGGTATATTTCGAGGTTTTTACCTGGGCTGCGATAACTTCCCATATTTTTCCAACGGTGGTGTTTGCAGATCGCTCGTTTTCGAATGAATATTTTTTTGGTGAAACCGAAACAACACGGTACGGCACAATAGCGCACATTCAACTCAATATCTGCCGCCAACGGGTGTGCCTGATGTATACGTAATGCAGTGGCGGATCCGCTTTTGACCAAGGGAGGGGCCAAATCCAATGTCATTTTTTTCTAGAGCTTGTTCTATTTTTGAAAAGTTATTTTTATCCGGTGCTTGCTTAGAATTTCGCGCTTTTACACCAAACATTATACAAAATGTGACAATGCGCGCGCAGCGCGCGAAATTTTGGCACTTTTTACGTGCGCGACATTACATTACAAGCCACATTACATTAGAAATATGTGTATACGACGTGCGAAGCGCGCGATTTTTGGACTTTTGAATGTAAGAGAGTGAAAATCCTGCGATTTAGGGGTCGTTTTTCCTTCTTCCTTCCGAAACGGTGCCCCCTTCAGGGGCCAAATGGACCAAAGGGGGGCCATGGCCCCTGTGGCCCCCTGAATCCGCCCTTGACGTAATGTAATTGTGTCTCATTGGCAGGACTTCGAGATGCGCCAACTGCGCGACAAGGTCAAACATCTCGAGGCCGAAGTGACACATTGGAAATCTGTAGTTCGTGAAACAGAGGACGGTACAGATCTCCAGGAAAAGGTGGGTTGCACACCTTGTACAAAGTACTGCCATTCATCATAAAATCGAAAAAATTTGATCTTGTAATCAGGTTTTTTGCAGTTGTGCGACTTGAGCAAACAATTGAGTGAATCGGTGGAACGCCATCAGGACGACATCGCCGCGCTGCAACAGTCGCATTACGATCAGGTGAAGATCGTGCGCGCCGAATACGATGAACGAATAGCTGCGATGCAACGCGAATTCAAATCGATGACTGCCGTAAGTCGATTAGGCGCTCGCATGAGTCGCGTCATTGCATTCGCTTGCCGTGTTGCTTCGCTTAGGCTTTGTTTTCGTTCCTTTGTCGTTGTCAGTGATGAGTTGGTCTCGATGGGCTGTAGATACTGTAGCTAGCTCACAGGGTCCACCGGTAGATATGGCGAGCTAACCTGGTCAGCCGTTTTGTTTGGTGTCGTGCATCGGTCCAAAGGCCAAAATTTGCGCTAAGTTGCGCCTCGAGGCTGGCGTTTTTGTGGGATATTGGATATTTTGGTGGACCATAAAATGGCCATTTTGGTACTAAAAACAACAGTTCGATTGATGACTGGGAGCAGACCAGGTGTGGTAGATGGGCTTAAGAGGTATGAATGTTTTTGGTAGGCAGCTGACCCCAGTTTGTGAGATAACTACACTGGTCAGTGCTATTACTAATCAATGTTATTAGCCGCCTCCGCTTTGGGCTGATGATGATTTTGACTGATGACAGCTGCGAACTGTATGCCGTGCCATTGTTGCAGTTGCTATTGTTTGTGCTTACGGCTTAATCTAGACTGTTTTTCGTACATTGGTGGCTGAAGTGGCGGTAAATTGGAGGTAGCGGCATTCTCTTCATTCATTCATTCGCATGCGAGACTTGATAGATGCACATGCAACTTATTATTCTGGGTTGCTATTTGGTCCGTTCACCTCACAAACGTCAGCTTCAAGTAATCACTGCCACATTCTGTGTTCTGTCTGACACGCCCTCTTTGGGCGACACACTATGCAAACCGTTTTCCGAATCCCACCAAATATGTTGAAACGTGATCATGATGACAGTGTAGTGCCGTGAGTTGTATTGCAGCAGTTCACGCAGTGTTCGCCGCCACCAATGCACGAAAGATGGCCGTCCGTTGTACTTTTGTCCAAGCGGCGTGTAAGTGTGTCGTTTGGTGCACTTTCTACACACTTTACAGCATCGCCTTGATATTTAGGACCTCAAAGTGTGGCAGTGGGTCAGTTTTGCTTGCCCGTTGGTTGTGCGACCCCGGCTGTTTCATGTTTAACAATTGTTGTGTAACTACAACCCTGCCCTACTGCTGCATGCAAGCTTTCTCCTTTGCTATTCCGCACAGTGTATCGCATATGGTCACCTAGTCACACGGAAACCAACTAAAAAAAGTCAAATTGCTGAAACATGGATTTGAAAAACCAAATCCCATGTTCCCATGGTTTGACTTTTTTGGGATCTTTGTTTTTGGTGAAGGAAGACCTACGTGCTCTCTTGGGTGACGCTAAGCATTATCAAATTGGTGCGAGTGAACTAAACACAACACAACTCGCCTCAGACTTCAGTGAGCGAGGTTTACAGGTAGACGCGGGTTTAACTAAGGCTTCCTCTGGCTACACTGTGACCGAGACCCGGGGGGAGGGCGAGTTGTCCTGGTGCCCCAAATGAAACATCACATGCAATACAGGGTGCCGAGCACGATTCGTCACTTACGTCACAATCGTCGTCAACCGTACTCGAACAACAACCAGCTGTTTTGGCAACCAAGGTGGGCAGCACAAATTTTTTGTTGTGAAATGTTCTAATCGCCCCGTCAAATGTGCGACACAAAAATAATTTGTGTCTTAATACTGGGGTACAACATGTGTCAGTGTTGTTTGACAGACGGACGACACCTCGGACGCGGGATGGAGTGATTGGGGTGATCAGGTATCGGCGTCTGCATCGTCCTCCTATCACACGTCGACCGGCGATCCACATTCACAGATAGAATTGCTCAATCGAAAGGTTCGTGCCCAAAGATCACATTCTCTTGACCACGAATCGCAATCAGAGCGCGTTTCTGTCACTTGCAAAGTCAAGCAGTTGTGCTTCAATCGCTTCCACATCAAGCGTTTCTGACCGTCATATCTTTCTATTGTTTAATCTCAGAGCGACGAGTTTGCGGCCGAGCGTGCACAGTTGTTGGCGCAGATCCAGCAATTGACGGCCAAGATGCAGTCAATGTCCGACCAAGACCAGGACCAACGCGTGCGTAATCTCGAAATCGAAGTCGAAACGTTGACTGCCAATATTGACCAGTTGGATGCCGAACATGAACACGCCATTGATCAGGTCATTTTTTGCGTTGTTTTACTTCAACTATAAGTGGTGGAACTGAAATTTTTAGCAACTAAACCAACAAAATATGAAATGAGGTGCAATTTGTATTTTGACTTTTTTAACACTGTTTCCACCGGCAATTTTTACGTTTTCCCTGTGACACAAACTTCTAAAGGCACATTGTGATTTGTGCCTGTGCGCGGTGAATTTTGAAAAGGTTCTGACCACTCTGCGGTTTCAAAACAACAGCTAGTTTCACTTGAATCCATGTAACAAAATCCATTTTTTGTTCCTTATTAGTGATATTGAGCTGTATTTGCAGTTGCTCAAATCGAAGAACGAACTCAAGAGCCAATTGGATGATTTGATGGGCGCACACAACGAGTTGGTGAAGTCGAAAGAAGACAGCGAGAAACGTCTGGCTCAGTATCGTGCCGAAAACCAGGAGCTGACCGACGCGTATAATGATCTGAACGATGAGTTTGAGAATCACAAGAAAGAGGCCGGCTCGGTGGTCAGTGCAAATCGCGAACTGCAAGCTCAGATGGGTAAGGGCAAGTGACTGAATCTTATCAATCAGACGGACTATTGCCGCCCGTCGCTTGTTTAAATCAGTGACCTGCGCCAGGGCACGGTCCACAGAAATCGATTTCTGTGGACCGGACCCTGATCCCGTTACGACATGCTTTGTAATTGTAAATTGCGTCTTTTTGCGCGGTTTTTGAGTCTGGAATACCAATCGTGCTTTTATTGTCGACAATGACCGTAAGTGCCAATGTCTGTGTGCGCAGATGCCCTGAACAACAGCGTGATAGAAGCGGACGAAACATTCGAGCAAATGAAACTGACGATGGCGTCGCACGAACGGACATTGGACGAAATGAATGGCACATTACAGCAATTGAAGGCGCACAACGAACAGCTGAAGGCAGACAAATATGTGCTAGAGATGAACTTGGACAAGGTTTGTCTTTGTGCATTGCATTTTATGTTTCTGGCAAGCGGATCAGCCAAGAATATCGTATGGTTAAAATACCAACAAATCTAGCAAACCCCCTGAGACACGGTTATGTTCACACGCCGATTCAGCTGACATCCGAACTTGCGTCGGTGAATGATGACGGTGAGAGTGCAGTTGTGCGCGACATCAAACACAAATTGGACGAGCACGAACAAGCGTTGCAGGTGTTGCGCGAAGAAAATGGCGTGTTGAAGGAGGAGAAACGGCAATTAATGGAAAAGGTTGGGCCGTTTTGCTGGCAATTACAGGGGCTGAGCATTGGGTCTCATTGGTGCGCCAAATGCTAGGGTCAATTGTACTGTAGTTTTTTTTGTATTTTTCGTGAAAGAAGCAATCAGGTTCAAAAATGGGGGTGCACTAGAATTGTTAAGGCCCAGCGCCATCCCAAATAGTGGACAGTATTTGTGTAATGCAGCTGTGCACCCAACCCAAGTGTAATCTAGGTGGAAGTAGTTGTCTGTCAGTTTCATTGAGAATCCCAGATGCTAGGACCACATTCGATTCCTAGGCAATGGCCCGAACCCCAACGTTGCAGTTGAGAACGTTCTCGTCAATCGAGCCGTCGGAGAGCAAGGAGAGCGAAGCAACACAAGCCAGTGATTATGAGGACAGTTTGGAGGAGTTGGGATTGAGATTGAGCTCGTTGCAGCAGGACTACGATCGATTGAAGGATGAGAATGTGACGCTGCAGCACACCGCTGAACAGGTGTGTTTGTCGCGTGATAAATATGGCAGTTTTCTTGCTTTGGACGTCACTCCTTACCAACCACAACGTAGTGATTCTTACCATGTGATGTGCAGGGGATGCGGTGAGCTAAAATATGCGCTGTCTTGGGATTCGAACATATTGGGCCGCATATCAAGTTTTTTTCGGACGCGTATGTCCATTTTTAGTCAGCCCGCGTTGGAGCAACCAAAAAGTAGTCACCCGACGCCGCACCAGCGTATTATAAATAACTTTTACACTGGTCAAATGAGTTCATCTACAAAATACGGCCAAACAAAAAATGGGCAGTCGCGTCTGGGCAAAATTTGAAATCCTCGATTTACGTCGTTGTCCGGTGAGGGACGTGGATAGAGTTCGTTTCTATTGTTTTTACAGCTTTCGGATGAGCTGAGTTCTCTGGGCGCGAGTGTGTCAACAGCAGGCAGCAAGTCGACAACGTCATCGAAAAGTCAAGAGACGCAGGCGAGCGAGTCGTGTTGCAGCATTCACGCGTCACCCAAACGTCAGCAACACCAACAGACCATGACTCAATTAACCGACTGCGAATCAGAACAAAATGAAGAGGATCAAGTTGTCCAATCGCCAAGTCAAGATCTGCAGCTGGAACGCGATGCCCTGAAAATCAAGGTGGACGAACTCGAGACCTACGTGCAACGATATCGATCGGTGGTGGGCAACGAGGCTGCGAAGATCGTCGAAATGCGGTCGCCCAGTGGTCGGTGGATGTTTTGCGGTTTGGCACTTTTCACGGCCCTGGCAAACCTCAACATTGGGGCCGGTCACGTCATCTGATTGATGAGAATGCCTGGAGGTTTTCCAGAATTCGAACCTTCAACCAGCACTCTAAAGAAATATCCTGTCATGTGATGACACGCAAGCCGCGATGTTGATGTTTGCCTTGGCTGTTTTTGTTTTTGTTGTTGTTACACTTGATACTGTTCGATTAGCATGAGCTTGAGCCAAACCGTTTAGCAAAACAAGCGCTAAGCCCGTTGTTCTGTTCATGAGCTGCGCATGACACATTGTTGTGCAGGTTCGTCTGGCTCGTCGTCGTCGCATGAGTCCAACGGCGGCTGGGACAAATTGCCCGAATTGTTGCCGGACTCGCCCGAAATGGCCGTGAAATTGCACGAACTCGGTGCCACTGCTGTCGGTCAAGCTTGTTCATCCACCACTACAATCGTACAACAACAACCACACGAGTCGGCCAGTCAGATTGAGTTGCAATTGACCGAAGCGTTGGCAGCATTGACGGAGAAAACCGAGGAATGCGAACAGATGGCAAAGAAATTGGTGGCCAGAAAACAGGACTTGGAGGTTTGTCTAGCTGATCTATTGCAATGGAAATGAATTTTCGATTGCGTGAAAGCACCCTGTTGTGGGTTGCGCTTTTTGGTGACTATTGTTTGGTGTTTGTTGACAGGAACGCGAGGAGTTGCTGCAACAAGCGTTCACCGAGCTCAAGGGTCTCGAATGTCAGCTGGCGGAAAGTCGCGAACGTGAACAGAATCTGAAGGCCAACGTGCAACGATTGACCATCGATACCGGCAGACAGCACGAACAGATTGCTGCACTCAAGGCGCAGCTGGAACAGGTATGCACGCTGGCTGTCAATAAAGTAACAGCAGTGACTTCTCCCGCCTGGGTAAGTTTTCGCAGACGGATGAGGTCCCAGGCCGAGCATTTGCACTGCCACGTTGCTGTGCCTTCCTGTGAGACTCCGATAAGGCTTGCACACACGTGGGGGCACTTCTTGAAATGGTTAGAATTATTGTCACAGTTCATATTTCAACCTGCGTAAAAGCTGTTCAGTGATGCGTATTAAATAGGTTTTGACGCAAAGTCTGATTTCGAAATCTGAGTTGCAATGTAACCAGCAAAGTTCAAAGTATCTGTAAACTGGAAAACTGATAGAACGTGCACGTCGGGGTAAGTGGTATCCCATAAGGACCGGCAATAGATAATTGACAGCAACAATACATGTGTGAGGAGACCGAGACTGCACATTATTGCATTGTGTTTGTGTTTTTAGGCAGCCGAACGCGAGCAGGAATTGTTGTTGACTCACGACAGCGAGGAGGAGGACAAGGAAATGATGTTGGCCAATATGAGCACAGACAAACAACGACTCACCGATGAACTGATTGAATTGCAACGCGAATACGATCGCAAGATCGCCGAATGCAGCGAACACCAGCAGACGGTCGAGTACCTGAGCGAACAACTGCAGGAACATTCGACATTCACTGATGGTTCACAGATCGACCAAATTAAACTTAAACTCGACACGGCCGAAGCGAAAGTGTTGGAAATGCAGCGTGAGGCTGAGCGCCAGACCGAGACAGTCGTTGACACACAGAGGGCGTTGGACGCATTGCGACACGAGATGGCCGCGAAAATGGCCGAATTCGACACCATTCAAGTGCGTGTATTGTCATGTTCGGATGAGATTACAAGCAAGCACAATGTGAACATTGTTGCAGAGCGAAAAAGAGCAGCTGGTAATTTTGGTGAACGAGAAACACGAGGAGTCGGTGAGGTTTCACAGCGAGGTGCAACGAGTGACCGCGCTACTGGCGGACGTACAGACGAAACTGCAAGTGGCCAATCGAAAACTGCACGATTTGCAAGTCAAATACGATGTTCGTGATTGTTCAGCTCGGCTGCTCGAAAAATTTCCGAATGTGTTTGATTAGAAATATTGCCAACGAACCATCTACAAGCCGGGATCGATGTTCTCAAGTCACAATTACTGCCCTATTCGTGTTGCAGGAAATTGAAGCGAGCACACCTGTGCAAGCCGATCTGGATCACGCGCAAATGGATGAATTGCGAGCGCAGAATGATCGATTGACGGCTGAATTGAACGAAGTCGGTTGTTGGGTTGCGTTTTGGGGAGGTGGATTTTGATGGATCTCTGATGACCGCCCCCATGTCTTCTTCGGTAAACAGAGCAGCGACACCGTAGACGGGGCCTCACTCGGCAGAGCAATCGTTTGTATTTGATATTGTTTGATGCGAAAACAATAATTTGGATTGCAGTCTCATCAACAACATTCCATTGTCGCTCAACAACTGGCCAAGTTGCAAGAGTTCGAGCAAAGCGTCGAACATTATCAAGCGCAACTCGCCGGCGAATTACAGGTGAGATTTGTGCATTGGGGCGTCGAACGGCGGTATTATTGCCATTTTAATTCAAGTGGATGTGAGAATGTCTTTCAACGTCTTTGATTTTCAGGCCGAACGTGCGCGCAACGCCCAACTCGTCGTGTTGCACCAAACGGCTGATGAGCAGCGTGTCAAGTCGGACCGTGAACTCGAACGTTTGCGTCTGCATCTGGTCCAGGTTCGGATTTTGCGCGCATTTTCTTTATTTTTCTATTTCGTTTTTTATATTCTCCTGAATCCTAAACAACGGTTGAAAGAACCATTTGCAATCAACGCGAACCGAGTTGAATCCGACTTGCAGCTGGAAGACAACTACACTCGTGAAGCCGTGGCAGCAGAAGAACGTGAGACATCACTGAGGGACAAACTAATGGCTGCAGAAACGTTGATCGAGACAAACACGCAGTCGATGGGACAGTCGCAGGCTGAATTGCAGGTTCGTAGCTCTTTTTTCTAATTTTTCCCTTTCACAATCAGTGAAAAATATCGCATTATCGGGCACATTGCAGGAGCAGCTGAGTGACGTGCGTGTACAACTCAAATCACTGGCATCACAACGTGACCAGGCCGTGCTGCAGCTGTCCAGCGCGCAGGAGGAGAAAGAGAAACTCGAAAAATCGTTGGCCAGATTGCAGGCGAGTTGGCGGGCTCATGTTTTCATGTGTTTTGTAATGTCGGTTGGCTGGTGAGCTTGGAATAGTTTTCGGTTGGGATATTAGATGACGCATAAATGGTAAAACAATATGTGCACGTTGGATGTTTCGCACTTGTTCAGCTTGATTTGCCTTCATCCTATTTGGAATTAATTGGTAGATTGTGCAGGCGTATTTGGAAGAGAGATCTACCCGCAGTTTCGTCTTCGTGCGCGTGCATAACCAAATGATTGCGTCATTTGCAGCTGGTGGTTCAACAAATACAGCAGGAACAGGACGCAGACGTAGACGAACAAGTGTGCACATTGAAACACACGTTGCAGTTGCAAACAACCAAGGCTGACGTGAGTTTGGCGCCGTACTTTGATAGAAGATAGCAGAATTGTTTGATGCCAATAAACAGGCAAAAAAGTCACTAAACAAAGGAGTGCACGTGATTTTGCAGTTGTTGCAATCGGAGTTGAAGGCATTGAATCAGGAACTGACAGCGTGTCGTGCGACAAGCAGTCAGACGCAGGAAGAGGTCAAAAATGTCAGATCGTTGTTGGAACGACGGGAAAATGAACTGATACAGGTCGGTCGAACACGTGTGTGCGCTTGTGTCGATCAGTCTTCTTGGTAAACTGTAAACTGGCCTAGATCTGCATAAAGTAACTTACATGACACCAGGGTGGTGAATGGGCATCGGAATCTGAAGGTCTACCACACCTACGTCCGATCTGTGGTGGTGAAACATTATTTTGCTTGTGGTTTGTGTTCACGGTATGCATTGTGTCAGCACAATTGCCAATCTTGCTCCCAAACCGCAGCAATGCGAATAAACTGAAGATCAATGATCATCTGTGTGGTTTGCAGGCTGAACAAGAGCTGGCCGAGCTGCGCAATCGTGAACAACGGGCGCCCGCCGGTGCCGGAGCGGTCAACTCAAACGTACGTACCTTGTATTTACCTTCTTTCTTGGTCAAAAGAAAGCTTGGAGCAAATATTTTTTCCTTTTGAATGTATCAGTCATCGGTCGTCAAGGTGGCTCGGTATTGCATATGCTTTCGTAGCTACTGTTTCTATCACGCATTCTCTGTTTAACTTCGTTGGACGACGTAGAACTTTTGTACTTGCTCGCGGATGTACCGTCTAATTGTGTGCATCACGATGTTCAGCTTGTCGACAAGGAACTGTTGCGCAATCTGATGCTCGGTTATTTCACGGCGCCCGATGACAAGAAGAAGGACGTGGCACTGTTGCTCGCATCGATATTATCGTTCACCAAAGAGGTCGGTTGGACATCAGAGCAATTGCTCGGACCACTCGGACAATCAGACAACAATTACCACCCGGACTTTGCGTCGGTCAACAGAACGTTTTGATTTTTTTCGTTCTATGTGTCGCTCTGTGACACATCAACCATGCGTGTAGCGTGTCTAATGTATAATACTGGTGTAGTTTTGAAACTGGGCGATGATAGTGGCATCAGTACGTACATACTGTATATGGTATCGCCAATCTAAGAAAGGTCACGTTCCCAAATTCTCTCAGATCACCAAGTTGTCATGGCGTACTTGGTGTTTGGCCATAATGAGTCAATATTTGCTCAAGTGTCATTCAGGACATGAAGCGTCTGGACGGTTCATACCAAACTGGTTGGCTGTCGTTCCTGTCGTCACGCACTGGGGCCACGCCCGCTCACTCAATCACTGAACAGTTTATTCAGGTTGGTACTGCTGCTGCCCCTGCATTCTCCATTTTGTCGTTGGCCCAAGTTGTGGTTGGCCGTTTTTTTTCTGTGCACAAGCAGTCACACCTGTTTGCAGTTTCTGGAAAGCGAGTCCAACAAGACCGAACAGACGCGACGCACCGGCACTGGCCCGCCATTGCCCATCATCGCTGAACATTCGGTGAGTTTCGGCCCAACCACTTGTGTTGCGCATGAACATACACCGTGGGTTGGGGAACAGAGATGGGAAATGTATTTGTCTCGACACCAAGCCCACTGGTCGTTAAACTTTTAGAATGCACTCTTCATGATCGTTTGTAATGCGCACTGCTGCCATTGAGTGATAGGTGGGGCTGGGGGCATGTCGTTGGCCGATTGGCGAGAAAATTGTTTTTTACTGTGGTACATGATTTACCAGAAGGGAATGTTGGACAAGGAATAATTACTGTAATTGAAGTGTCTATCTTCAGCCGGGTTCACGTGCCTCGTCTCGTGCATCTTCGGTCACTCACCAGCCAACTGGTGGACTCAAGTTCGACCTTCCCTCATTTGACAACCCGCATCCCGGCGGCAGCAGCACTGGTGACTTTTTGCGCGAGGCGTTACAGGATTAGGGCTCTATTTTTGGTTACTGAACTTTGAGGAGATAGTGGTATTAGTATAGCTCGCGCCTTGTCGTATTAATAATTTGACGAACGGAAGCTTAATTCCAGGTTAAAAAACCAGCAGCCGGCACGAGCTATGCCAGTACAGACTGAATTACCCTTTGTGGTGTTGTTGTGCAAAACCATGCAGTTCAATATTGTTGCCTTAAATGTAATAACTGTGATAACTACAGAAATGTTGTGTTAGTGCCCTGAATTAACTGCTTTTCTCACTAACGCAGGGCAGGAATTTGCCGAAATCCCATAAAAGAAATTTGATTTATCTGTATTCCATATCGGCATGGTGCAGTTTTTGTTTTCAGTTGCTATCATCTTGATGTCTTTTTACCGCTGTGTTATGCAGGCAAAGCCATGTTTATAAAGATGTTCGTGTGATTCTTTTGTTGCTTGAACTTGTTGTAGTTTTCGTCTGTTTGTGTATTGATCTTGATTTCATTTGAATTGCCTGGTGGCATCGTCTTGTTTGCATTTGCAAAAGCGCTTCCTAATGGTGAAAGGTTAGGTTGAAATGAGGATTGTTTATTTATATTGATGTGAATTCTTTTACCGAAGTACATTTTCACATGGAAAAATTATTAAATGCTTCTGATTCTCATGGTAACTGCTGTGGCCGGTGTAATATTTTTCGGGGAAGCTTTGGTACTGCATGCCGTGTACTATTTATTAATTACTGTGTTTTGTGCTCGATGCAACTGCAAAAATCTATTTCAAGAAATGATGAATATATTTATTCAATATTGATTGTTTTTATTACTGTACGATGAGCAGTCGGAATAAATATAATATTATACATCATGAAGTTTTCGTAGCACATAGTTAACGGTTCGTATCTGGTGCACTTTGGTGGTACTGAATCCATAATGTTCTTTGGTGACATATGGAGGTAATACGTATTCAGCCAAACACTCAACGACCAAATCTCGGTCCAAATGTTGCAGCCCATGGCGACCTGGGTCACCGACCAAAACGTTGAGGTCCGGTTGCTGGTCAAAAGACCTGATCAACCACGAACACAGCGTCTGCGCGAATGCACTGTCGTAGAATAGATCACCGATCAGCACCACGTCGATATTCTGTATTATGATGTATTGACAAGATGCTGGGCTCTGACAGCTTCCTGCGGAAACGCACCTTTTTGCTGATATCAACGCTCTGACCAATTAGGTCCGTCTCATCAAAGCACACGTTGTTCTGGTCAATGGAATTTTTCCGCAAGTTGATTGCTGTGGCCAGCAGCGCATCTGAACGGTGATTTCTTGTACTTTTTCGAAAGCGGATGCAATGTGTTGAGAACGGCCTACTCTTGTCAATGTCATTTGCAATGATGAATCGTGCACCGACTTTGAGTCCAGCAATTACGCCCGCACCACACCCACAACCAGTGTTCGAACGGGATTCATTTTTAATCCCGGGATCGGGATCGGGATTGTGATCAAGAAAGTGTCGGGATCGGGATCGGGATCGGGATCCCGGTTTTGAAAACCCGGGATCCCGGGATCGGGATCGGGATTGACCAGATAGTCCAAAGGCAATTGTTTTTATCATTTTATGCATATGATGCACGTTAATGTCACAGACAACCATGAAACATGTTTATCACACATGGATAAACACCCGGAACAGTGATTAAAGCCCATTGAAAATCGAGAATAGCTGATGACGGATAAGTTCAAAGATCATAATTGTAGTCGATCAATGGCAAAGCCTTTGACAAAGACAAGCATTTCACCATTTTCTGGTTTCAAGCAGTAGTTTTTGCCATCAAACAAATCAGCTGCACTGGAAAAGAGCTGTTCAGAAGGCACGCTCGTAAGCGGGGCGCTTGGATATTTGGAAGCTAGACGTGCCAGTCGCGGAAACTTTGTCTCATTTGTTGCCCACCATGACAACATTTCCTCGAAACTGAGTCCCTTCGTTCGATGCAACTTTGTGTAACCGTTCAGTTCTAGCTCTACTTGTTCGCGAGTGGTGGTGCTTGCGGTTTCATCACGCTTGGAATAAGCCGTCGAGCACCTCTTTGGGGCGCGGCCACGCAAACACGATTGTGGGCCGCGGGTCAGCAATAATTCCATGTCCAATGACCGCCCCGCGTTTGCATGGCCGCACTTGCGGGTCGCGGTTTGCGGGTCACTTGAAACTTTTATCTCGCCATTACACACAAAATGAACCAATCAGCGCTGTGCTACGGCAGTCTGCGACGTTCGCTCGACGCTGATGGGTTAATTTGTGTGTTGCAGCCAAACAAATGTTTCAAGTGACCCGCAAACCGCGACCCGCAAGTGCGGCATGCAAACACGGAGCGGTTGTTGGACATATAGAGCATTTTTCTGACCCGCGCCCGCGTTTGCATGGCCGCACCCTTACAACAGCTTGGCGAATTATAATTGCATAATTTTTTGCTTTTTGGTCTCAAAACTTAATCCCGATCCCGGTCCTTTTTTGGGCGGGATCGGGATCGGGATCGGGATTGTCTTTTTCAAAATGCCGGGATCGGGATCGGGATCAGAAAAAGGGCCCGGGATCCCGGGATCGGGATCGGGATCCCGTTCGAACACTGCCCACAACCGATATCAAGCACCCGTTTGTGACGAACATACGATTGGCCTTCATGCATCAGGAACCTGAATTATTTTCTGTTCATCAGACAGGTAAAAACATTTGAGAATGCTAATGTCATGCAACTTGGCCAGTCCTTGTCCGCCAGGCCAGTAAAACGCCCAGTACGGGTCCAAAAGTGGACAATCCTCTGGCCTTGCCAGCCACAGTGGGCATTCTGCCGTGATCAAATGTAGGCCGAACGATGGCGTCAAATGATCTGTTGTAAACTTCGTGTTTCGCAGAATCCAACGAGTTGCGCGAATTAAATTCTCGCGACGCATTTGATCTGTTTTTTGCTGTTAATTTTTTGCAGCTTTCCATACAGGCACAATATTGAACGGCATCGACACCGCAACGACAAATAAGATCAATAATTTGTCAAAAATCAGTACGACCTAGATTTTTATCAATTCAACAAGCAATCCATGTAACAATAACAAAACGTGACAGCAGAATTGGCGTCTTTTTACCAAGCACTGTCAAATAATGCATTCCTGATATTTTAGTCGAAAAGACCGAAGCCCATATCTTCATCCTCTGACTCCGACTCTTCCTTCTTCTTTTCTTCCTTCTTTTCTGAAATGATTTGCGGTTCGCAGCAGATATGAGCGCACTGTTTGCATGAGCACCGCACGTAAGGGGCGGTATGTAAGCTTCAGTATTTACCACACGCCTTTGTTGACTAGCAGAATGGTGGATTCGTAATGCAGCATGCACATTCATAATGAACTTCTGCCAGAATATGACTGAACTCCACCCAGTGATGTGGTGCCGGTAACTCGAGCCGGCTAATAATGCAACAGCAGTGAGTTTTGTCCGCTTCGGCTTTCACAGACGGCAGGTGAGGTGCCAGGCCTCGTTGGTGCGAACATCTCTGGCCAGTTGGCCTCCAAAAAAGCCATCGAGTAGATCCTATTACTCGAGTAAAGATTAGTCAGGAGGTCAGACCACATTGAGCTAGCTCTACCCAGCCAAAATTGGGGAAGTGTATTGGAAAACAATTTGCCAAAAATGCCTTTGAAAAAAACACGTTCTTTTGCCGTCTTTGGGTAGCTCGAGCTATGTAGCTGGCAGGCGGCCTGGGGGTTGGATTTGATAGCTCGAGCTTGTCGCCACCTAGCTGTTTCAGAATCTCAATGACCATGACCAACCTTCAGCGGCTGCCCCTGAAGCGGCAGCAGCGGGCGCAGCACCACCGCTCGCGGCAACTGCACCTCCGGCCGGCACTGAAGCCAGTTTTTCACGACCTGAATAGAAACGGTTGCTGTGCGGGGACGTATAAATCCACGTCACACGACATATACGTATAGTTGCTTAGGCGGTAAGATCCCAGGCAGAGTTTACGAATGGCGGTTTAAAAATACTCTTACACCAGTATTCCCAATTGTGTGCCACACAAGTTCGCGTCTGTGTGAAGAGATATGTTTGGTGTGCAGTTCCTGGGGGGGCGGGATTGGTGCTCCCTAAGGTGCACTAATTTATCCGACCAAGGTACACTCGTCTAGTACACTAATCAAAGCTCCGGGTACCCAATTTCTTTCCTAAAATAAGCATCTTAGGCCTAAAATAGGCGTTGTAGGCCTAGATGATTTTTAGTGTCAACAGCCGCCAAAACACTTTTCTAAAGAACTTTTTCTAAAAAGAGGCAAAACTGCTCCAAATCTCCAAGTTACCTCGGTGCTCGTTCTAAACCTCCAGCTGGCACTTCGGTATTGACGAACCAACATAGCGTTGAAATTTGTTAGGGTCAATTTGTTGGCAAAAAATGGGAGAAAATTTTGCCCAGGTTTTTTCACGGAAATTTATTTTCGTCCAAAAAACGGACCCGGTTTTTTTTTCAAGAAAAAAACCGGTTCTTTTCCATCAGCAACTATAATATCAACGTTCAACAACGAGTCCGCAGTCATTCCACAGTCCCGCGTCCCAATCGATGCTCCACCGACCTTCGGTGATCAATTCGTCGATATTCTTGCCCTTCAACGCATCAATCACTCGATTGGTCGCCTCCCCATCCGCATCAATACCGACCGATGCCAGAATGTTCTCGATGTCTTTCTTGCTCGGATTATCGTTGCCACCCAACTTGGCCAACAGATATGCGCACACGTAACGCATGGCTGACGTTTCGCCGGCGGTTTTCAGATGAGTGCAAGTCGCCAAATCTGGCCTTAGCTCGAATGAGAACAAGCACCTGAAACTGAATTAAAGTTTGCGCTGAAAGGCTAGTATCGTCGTATTCTTCTCTTCACCAAATACTTTTAAAACACACTGTGTCAGTGCTGGAGGTGAGGGTTTGGGGGGTAGCCCCCAGTACAGTAGGTACCCCCTCGCCTGGTACAGCAGGTATCCCCCAATGTTTGGCATGTCACAGTAGGTATCCCCCCGATTTTCACCCGCCGGTACAGTAGGTCGGGTTATACTATACCCAGAATTTTTTTGGGGGGGGGATCCGATTTGGGGGGGGGGGAGAAATTTTCGGTGGGTGATACTGTAGCACACTACTTTCGCGAGGATTCAATTTTTGTGGGTTCAAATGTGCATAAATGGCGCTGAGCGCACTTTTTGCACTTTCAGTCGACTTTGGCCCGTTCACCCCCCCCCAAAGCCATTTTCCTTCGTCATAAGTGTTGACGATAAATAGATGACTTTGGGGGGACCCACCACCCCTCCCCAAGTACTACCCCAGTGCTGTGGCTGGGGGGGTGGGGCCCCCCAATGGTACCCTACCCGCCCCGGCCTGGTACGCTACCCCCCTACCCGCCCCGCTCTGGTACCCTACTACCCCCCTACCCGCCCCGCCCTGGTACCCTACCCGCCCCGATTATTACCCCCAAAATGCCCATTTTTCAGTCAAAAATGCCCAAATTTCGACCGAAAACCCTATATATAGGGTTGCGCGCGATATATGCACTTTTTAGTACACTCAAACCGCTCCCCCCTCCCCCCAAACCGGATTTCCCCCCCCCAAATCCCAGGTACACTACCCCCCTACCGTATTGTCGGAAATAGAACCCGGGGGGTCTATTTTTTCACTGGGGTCATTTTGGGGGGGTTCAATTTATGGGGGGGTCAATTATTGGGGGGTTATATTTTTCATTTGGCCCCCCGACGAAAAAAATCATTGTTAATAATGCCCATAAAAATGGCTTGTTTTCCGTATTTTCTGCCTTTAACAGCGTCGATTATGCTTAAAAAGCTGTATTCTGTTGTGTACGCAAGCTTAAACAACGTTTGACACAACAACACAGCCCTACCATACCACTAATCTGTGGTACGGTGAAGGTTGGGGGTGGGGTTCTATTTCAAATTTCAAATTTTATTTGCAAGCTCACGCAAAGACCTACAACGAGATCCGGAAAACACCTGAAAAATAAACGAGTGTACGCAACACAATGATAATCATGAATGAACAAACGACAAAACGTACCAGAGAAATTTTAAACCAACCAAAAACAGCAACGACAGGCGAAAAATCAGTGATCAATGGCGGACACGAGATGACAACAGGCGATAACAAAAATTGACGATTACCTGAAAGCAGCAACTCAGTGACTGAGGAGATCAGTCAACGACGGCTGAGAATTTTGTTGAAATATGGCGAGAAACTACGTCTCGACCACGTGAGTTTAGTTTAGATTTAAAGGCCGCAATTGAGGCAGCGGAGACGACGTCCTCTGGGAGCCTGTTCCAGAGGTCCACAACGCGATAAGCCCAATATCCGGACAAGTCCGGACCCGCGCCATGAACTCGACACAAACTGTGGGAGTGCCCTCGGGTTGGGCGGCCGGTGTCACGCGATGGAAAGAATGATTCCTTGGTTACCCCAGGTATGAGACCACGAACGACTTTGTACACGAGCACAAGATCGTTCACGGTCCGGCGATAAATTAGGGGGTCCAAATTTAGTGTATGCAAACGCTGTTGGTAAGACAGTGTTTGCATGCCTGGTAAATAATAAGTGAACCTACGTTGAATTTTTTCAACGTTTTTAGCCAAAGTGACATTTTGAGGGGACCAAATGGACATGGAAAATTCCAGTAATGGACGAACATAGGCCAAGTAGAGTTTGCGGAGGAAGTCGCGATTACGATTGTGGAAGTTACGGCGGATGGTCTTTTCCATTCTACTGGCGTCGGCAACAATTTTACCAATGTGTGACTCAAATTTTAAGTTTTGTTGGTCAATTATGACACCCAGGTCCCGGACATGGGGAGGTGAAACAATCTGCTCATTCCCACAAAAATAGACAGGTGGGACTTGGGGGCGATCCCCAAGCCTTACAGTGACGCTCTTATGACTGGCTAGGGCCATGCCATTTGCAGAGAGCCAACTAATGACCGCATTTATGTCACCCTGAAGGATTTTGTGATCAACAGCACTACGGATTTCCCTATAAATTTTGATGTCATCAGCGTAGAGATACAGGTAGGTGCCTGGATGCACCACGCTGACAACATCATTAATATAAATGAGAAAAAGAGTCGGGCCGAAAACACTGCCCTGGGCAACCCCGGAGGTGACCGGAGTCCACCCAGAAACAGCATCACCGACCCGAACCCGTTGTGACCGTCCACTTAGGTAGGAAGATACCCAAGTGAGTAAATGACGGGGGAAACCGTAGTGCTGTAGTTTTTGCAGCAGCGCAGAGTGGGGGACAGTGTCAAAAGCCTTTTGGCTATCAAGGTAGATGATGTCCACTGCGCTCCCTCGCTCTAACGCTGCTGTCCAGTGTGACATGCAGCACAGAAGTTGGGCCTCCACAGAGCGACCAGGTATAAAATGGGTATTAATGGGGGGGTCAATTAATGGGGGGGTTCTATTTTTGATTTCGAGCCATTTAGGGGGGGGGTTCAATTAATGGGGGGGGTCAATTAATGGGGGGGTTCTATTTCCGACAATACGGTACCCGCCCCGATTTTTTCCACCTATGTACCCTACCCGCCCCGCAAAAGTAGCCACATCACTGTACTACCCTGCTTTCAAACCCCTTTTCAGGCCAGGGGTTTTTAGGGAACAAATTTTCAAATTCGATCGAGTCAGTGAATTAATAGAGCCCCCAAAATGGGGTCAGTGAATTAATAGAGCCCCGCCCCCTTGTACCTATTTAGGTTTTTGATCGGGAGATAGAATGCACCAGGGTAGTACTTGGGGGGGGGGGTGGGGGGGTCCCCCCCCCAAATTCATCTATCTATCGTCAACACTTTTTGATTTCATCTATCTATCGTCAACACTTATGGGCAAATCTATCTATCGTCAACAAATTCTGGGAACAATCTATCTATCGTCAACACATTTCGACCCCAAAATGGGCATTTTTGCCTCAAAATGGCTCAAAATCGGTATTTTTTGTCCCAAATAGGCAAAAAATCGCGCGCTACGCGCGGATTTAGTACATCTATACACATTTTCATTAATATTTACACATTATTACCTACTTAATGCACTATACTATACCTTGATTTTTGGCGACCCCCCCCCCCCCACCATCTATCTATCGTCAACAAGTTTGGGTCGACCCCCCCCCCCAGATTTCGGACTTTGGTCATCTATCTATCGTCAACACATTTCGGGTCCCAATCTATCTATCGTCAACACCCTGACCAAGTACTACACTGGAATGCACATTAACGGGATCTAACTGCGGCAGCTTCGCGTCAGCTGGATTGGATTCCGTTTGTGTGAATTCTATCTTCGTCTCCGCGTTGGTTTTTGCGGTGTACAACGAGCGACTAATTATACGGAAATCCACCGGATCGAGCACGCGTCCACGAGAGATACAGCCGTTCTCCGTCGTGGCTGTGTGTTTTATTTGATTCAGGCTGGTGCCTAAGCCTAAGCCAAAGCCTAACACCAGAGCCTAAGCCTGAAATAGAAGCCAAAAGCTTGACTATGGGACTATGCTTAAGCACACACAAGACGGGTGGATTTCCGTCTTCGGTGTACACTTCTCTTTTCTCTTTTATTTGTTTTCGACCACACAGTTGGCTTGTGATGTTCCTTAGGGTCACCAGATGGTACCGGTAGCTGGACACTTGTTAGATCCAGTCAAGAAGTATGCTAAAATCAGCGTTAAAATACATACTTGTTGACAGCTAAAGACGAGAATTACGCGCGTTATCAACAACCATGCATTACAACGCTGCGTATAGGACAGTTGTTGACAGCAGAGACAAGAAAGACAAGAATTATGTGCTTATCAACAACCATGCATTACAACGCTGTGTATAGGACACTTGTTGACTGCAGAGACAAGAAAGACAAGAATTACAGTCAAGATTCGCTACAGGTATATTTCCGGGACACCCTGAAAAGTATACTTACTGTATACCGAATTTATACCTATAGCGAATCCAATACTTAAGGAAATATCAGTACTTAAAGGGGCGGACTCATTGCTAAAAGTGCTCTTTTTATGATTCAGCTTGTAGCTGGGATATTGTGCGATCAGAATGACATCAAGATTAAATTAATCGGAAGAAAATCGACCGAGATTGAAGCGATGGAATCGGTCCAACCAGGAACAAAAATAATTTTGGACCAGCTGCATTTTTATTGCAATTCAGGGGAACCTCGTACTCTGGCCATGAAACATTCAGAAAAATAGTCGTTTTTATATGAAAACAAAGGAAAGATTTCTTGGTGCATTTGATCACTGCGTGACGTGGCTGTCAGCTGGCTGACCTCAAGCACACCAAGAAATGTGTCTTTGTTTTCATATAGAAAGGACTGTTTTTCTGAATGTTTCATGGCCAGAGTACGAGGTTCCCCTGATTTGCAATAAAAATGCAGCTGGTCCAAAATTATTTTTGTTCCTAGTCGACCCGATTCAATCGCTTCGATCTCGGCCGATTCCGAACTGATCGGCTTAATCTTGGTGGCTTTGTGATGGCGCGGGTCTCAGCTACACGCTGAAACCATAAACAAGGCACTTTTAGCAATGAGTTGCCCCCTTTAAGGACAGCATAACAAGATTTTGTAGCTTGCTTCGTTCATTTTGAGGTAATTTCACTCAAGTTTGCGCATGGTTATGTGGACAAAAGCATGACAATATTATTTAGTTTATTTTCATTTTTGGACGTATGCGTGCATATACCGCTATCATAAGCACATATTCAGCTGCTTGTTCTGTGCGGTCAAAAATATACTTATATCGAATCACAATTCCATACAAAATGCCGTTTGGGACACTGGAAAATTTTATGCTATACCGAATAGCGAATATGCTTATAACGAATCGCTTAAAGTGCAAGGGACATAATTCATATTTGGAAAATGGGACCATTTTTTGTTGCTGGAACTGAAAGCCGCAATCAAGGTGACCATCCTTCAAAAAGAAGTACCGTCGAAAAGTGTCAAATGAATTGTCAAAAAGTGTGCCAAAGGTGCACCTCTGGGGGTATAAGCACCAACTGATCTAGCCGCCCCCCGTACATGATTTTCAGGCATCGTACGGAAGCAGCACATCACCGAACGAATGAAGTTGTAAAATCGATGTTGCACGATATGATGGTCACACCGACGGAGTGAGATGAAAAATCATAAGTCCTTCAAAAAGGCTCATTTCGCGATTCTGAAACCGGTTCTGGAACCGGTCAAATTTGCCGTATTGGTTTATGTTTCATTGAAGTGCACCAGTGTCGGTGTCCACTCGTAGAGGTCGATACCTTTGGTGGACCACCTTCTGTTGCGTCCCCAATGTGCATAATCTTATATATGTAATCACCGAAACATTTTCATTTGACTTCCGATCCGTTGACGCTTGTTGACACATCGAACTGAAAATGTTTCGGTGATTACATATGTAGGACTATGTACATTGGGGACGCAACAGAAGGTGGTCCACCAAAGGTATCGACCTCAACGAGTGGACATCGACACTGGTGCACTTCAATGAAACATAAACCAATACGGCAAATTTGACCGGTTCCAGAACCGGTTTCAGAATCGCGAAATGAGCCTTTTTGAAGGACTTATGATTTTTAAACTCACTCCGTCGGTGTGACGATCATATCGTGCAACATCGATTTTCCAACTTCGTCCGTTCGGTGATGTGCTGCTTCCGTACGATGCCTGAAAATCATGTACGGGGGGCGGCTAGATCAGTTGGTGCTTATACTCCCAGAGGTGTACCTTTGGCACACTTTTTGACAGTTCATTTGACACTTTTCGACGGTACTTCTTTTTGAAGGATGGTCACCTTGATTGCGGCTTTCACTTCCAGCAATAAAAAATGGTCCCATTTTGCAAATATGAATTATTCCCTTGCACTTTAAGTACTGGAAAATTTCGGGACACGCACGCGAAAGAAAAACAGGAAACACTCTCTTGGTCCAAGGAAACCAGCTGCCCCCGTGTTATAACGAACTTCTAGTTGAGGTCGAGATTACAATTTCGACTCAATCACGCAGTCGGCAAAAAAGTGTCAATGTTTGCCTGTGGAATCTAACAACAACAATGTTTCACATGCTCGCTGTGAGCTTTACGTGTGCGCTGCCAGTGCCAGCATGTCAATAAAACACTTCACTTCGTTATAAGAATATTCGCTATTCGGTATAGCATAAAATTTTCCAGTGTCCCAAACGGCATTTTGTATGGAATTGTGATTCGATATAAGTATATTTTTGACCGCACAGAACAAGCAGCTGAATATGTGCTTATGATAGCGGTATATGCACGCATACGTCCAAAAATGAAAATAAACTAAATAATATTGTCATGCTTTTGTCCACATAACCATGCGCAAAAAAGTGAATTTACCTCAAAATGAACGAAGCAAGCTACAAAATCTTGTTATGCTGTCCTTAAAGGGGGCAACTCATTGCTAAAAGTGCCTTGTTTATGGTTTCAGCGTGTAGCTGAGACCCGCGCCATCACAAAGCCACCAAGATTAAGCCGATCAGTTCGGAATCGGCCGAGATCGAAGCGATTGAATCGGGTCGACTAGGAACAAAAATAATTTTGGACCAGCTGCATTTTTATTGCAAATCAGGGGAACCTCGTACTCTGGCCATGAAACATTCAGAAAAACAGTCCTTTTTATATGAAAACAAAGACACATTTCTTGGTGTGCTTGAGGTCAGCCAGCTGACAGCCACGTCACGCAGTGATCAAATGCACCAAGAAATCTTTCCTTTGTTTTCATATAAAAACGACTATTTTTCTGAATGTTTCATGGCCAGAGTACGAGGTTCCCCTGAATTGCAATAAAAATGCAGCTGGTCCAAAATTATTTTTGTTCCTGGTTGGACCGATTCCATCGCTTCAATCTCGGTCGATTTTCTTCCGATTAATTTAATCTTGATGTCATTCTGATCGCACAATATCCCAGCTACAAGCTGAATCATAAAAAGAGCACTTTTAGCAATGAGTCCGCCCCTTTAAGTACTGATATTTCCTTAAGTATTGGATTCGCTATAGGTATAAATTCGTTATACAGCAAGTATACTTTTCAGGGTGTCCCGGAAATATACCTATAGCGAATCTTGACTGTAATTCTTGTCTTTCTTGCAATCAACAAGTGCCCTATACACAGCGTTGTAATGCATGGCTGTTGATAAGCGCATAATTCTTGTCTTTCTTGTCTCTGCAATCAACAAGTGTCCTTATACGTAGCGTTGTAATGCATGGTTGTTGATAACGCGCGTAATTCTTGTCTTTAGCTATTACAACAAGTACATATTATATGCATTTTAACGCTGATTTTAGCATAGTGTACTTGTTGACTGGATTAACAAGTGTCCAGCTACCGGTACCATCTGGTGACCCTAAGGAACATCACAAGCCAACTGTGTGGTCGAAAACAAATAAAAGAGAAAAGAGAAGTGTACCGTAAAAACCTAAATACAAGGGGGGCTCTATTAATTCACTGACCCCATTTTCAAAAAATTATTTTCGTTTCTCAGCGAGAGCGTTCCAAATCCGGTGTTATTTTCGATCGATATTCCGAGGGGGGGCTCTATTCCGGGGGGGGGCTCTATTTAGGTTTTTACGGTACACCGAAGACGGAAATCCACCCGTTTTGTGTGTGCTTAGCATAGCATACCGTATTGTCGGAAATAGAACCCGGGGGTCTATTTTTTCACTGGGGTCATTTTGGGGGGTTCAATTTATGGGGGGGTCAATTATTGGGGGGGTTATATTTTTCATTTGGCCCCCCCCGACGAAAAAAATCATTGTTAATAATGCCCTTAAAAATGGCTTGTTTTCGGTATTTTCTACCTTTAACAGCGTCGATTATGCTTAAAAAGCTGTGTTCTGTTGTGTACGCAAGCTTAAACAACGTTTGACACAACAACACAGCCCTACCATACCACTAATCTGTGGTACGGTGAAGGTTGGGGGTGGGGTTCTATTAATGGGGGGGGGGGTCAATTAATGGGGGGTTCTATTTTTCATTTCGAGCCATTTAGGGGGGGGGGGGGTTCAATTAATGGGGGGGTCAATTAATGGGGGGGTTCTATTTCCGACAATACGGTAGTCCCATAGTTAAGCTTTAGGCTTCTATTTCAGGCTTAGGCTTAGGCCTGGTGTTAGGCTTTGGCTTAGGCTCTTAGGCTTTTTTTCTCTGCTTTTTATGGGGCTAGGTTGTTAGTTTATTTAGTATTTTACAAAAAAAGTTTTTATTTTTGCGCAATTTTTTTTTAAATTTGCTCTTGCTCGCTTTTTTGCCTTCATTTATTTCTCTGTTTTTTCCTTTTCATTGCTGCCTTCATCAAGCTCTCACTTTTTATGGTGTCTTCTACTAATAGATAATATTAATCTGTCACAACTTTCCATTTTTATAGTTAGGCACCAGCCTGAATCAAATAAAACACACAGCCGCGACGAAGAACGGATGTGGACCAGAGAGGTCGCAATCGGGCCGGCCCGGGCCGCAATTTTGGGCTTTTGGCTCGAATTTATTCCATTTTGAGCCAAAAATAGCAACCTACTGTACCAGCCGGGGGCGGCTACTACCTACTGTACCAGGATGGCGCGTCAATCTACCTACCTACTGTACCTAAGGGGGGCCCACCCCCCCCAGCCACACCGCCATTGAAAACAATTTATTTTCAACCAAAAAAACAGATTCAAAAATCGCAAAAATTATGACAAAAATTGGGTTAAAATCTGAGCCTTTGGGGGTTCGGGTCGGGCCGGGCCGGAGATTTGGGGGCTCGGGCCGGGCCGGGCCGGCCAAACCCGGCCCGATAGCGACCTCTGATGTGGACGCGTGCTCGATCCGGTGGATTTCCGTATAATTAGTCGCTCGTTGTACTGTACACCGCAAAAACCAACGCGGAGACGGAGATAGAATTCACACAAACGGAATCCAATCCAGCTGATGCGAAGCTTACCTTGCAACCACCCCATGGGGGGGATGGGGGGGAACTGGGAAGGGTAGGTACCTTGCAACCATCCCGAAGGGAGGATACCGTGCAACCATCAATTTATGGTTTTTATAGGCAAAAATGGGCGTTTTTCGACCTCAAACCCTCAAAAATCGCGCGCTCGGCGCGCAAACCTCCATATAATAGGTATTTTAGGCAAATTTTCGGCCAAAATGCAAAAAAGTACCAATTTTTCGGCCAAATTTGCAGTATAATGCATGCAAAGAAACACCGTTTTTTCGGACCACAGGGGTACCTTGCAACCTTCCGGAGGCTGGGTAGGGGGGTACCTTGCAACCATCTGGATCCATCCCCCCAAAGGGTACCTTGCAACCATTTGCCTGCCACTACACTGGTGTTGCCGCCCCGCCTGGGTGCTACACCACTGTTTTTCACTGGAGTCCAGTGGTGTCGTTGGGGGGGGGGAGGGGGGGTTACCCCCCAGTGTCCGGTATCCGGTATCTTGATTTTTTCACCCAGGGGTATCCGGTATCCTGACTTTTTGTCCAGGGGTATCCTACCCTAAATTTTTTTCGAAAACCGTAAAAATCGCCCATTTTTACCTCCAAAATGCTCAAAACCGCTTGCTCGCGCAAGCATAACCCCCGAAATGACCATTTTTTGCGGTTTCAACACAGATTTTGCTCGATTTTCCTCTAAAAATTGACCTTCTTTGAACAACCCCCCCTGGGTATCCGAGATTTTTCATTTTAGGGAGCAACCCCCCTGGTATCCGAGATTTTTCATTTTGGGTATCCGGTATCCGAAAATTTTGGATTTTGGGTATCCGGTATCCTGACTTTTTGATTTCCCAACGACACCACTGCTGGAGTCATTTTGGTGGGGTTCAATTTATGGGGGGTCAATTAATGGGGGTTGATTTTTCATTTGGCCCCGACGAAAAAAATCACTTTTGGTGGTCCCAGTAGGTTCGCGAAAAAGTTGGTCACACAAATCGGGCCGGGGGCGGCCGAATTTTCGCATAGTCAGGCCGGGCCGTCCTGCCGCGGGTTGCGGGTTTCATCATCCTCGAAATCTGTGATTTTTTCCAAATTGGTCATTTTCCCCCAATTTTTTCTTTCCCATTTTTCTTTTGTTTCCGAATCAACTCTGATCCGAATCCGAACAGCTATTTTTGGCAGAAAACTCATTCTTTTCGTTGAAAAAGTTGCGACCTAGATAAGCATGCTGATCACACCCTTGCCGGGTCCGTCAGAGATTTAAATGCCCATGACAAAAAATCGCGAACCATCATGAATTCAGACCAAGGTGCCGTATTGCCCGCATTACGTGCATCGACATTTGTCAAGTATCGGTTATCCCAGATTCCGATTCTGATTCCAGTCTCTGGTGGGAAGATCACATTTATCTCTAGCAGAAAGCCGATGCGACGAAGACGTACTTGTGCAATGGGTGACTGATGACGACAAGTGCACGTCGAATTGCAATTAATTGGATCAATGGTGGTGCCTAATCGTTTCTTAGCGATGTCGTCCCCGAGCCCGTCCGTTTCACCCAGTCGTCAGCTGACGGTGGTCGATGTGTACGATCTGGCCGCTGCCATTGGCAAGGACTTTGAGTTGTTGATCGAGAGTTACGGCACCGATTCGGTCAAAACGCTCATGCCAAAGGTGAGTCTCGTCTCGCGTTGATGTGGCATTGAATATCTGACGTCCGTCCACGCACGGCACGTCAGTCGCTGTCTTTGATGATCTCTGCTTCTAATTTGATACAAATCGTCGCTCTCTCTTGACCGACAGGTGATATCGGCGTTGGAAACACTGGAAGCATTGGCGAACACGAATGAACGCGAAAACGAGCAGATCCTAACGTTGAATCAAGTGGTCGAAAAACTTGAGCACGAGAAACTTACCGTGCGAGAGGACCGGTTGCGATATGAAAAGGTCAGTCAACTGACATGCATGACGGCCAATTTACTCGTATTCCATATTTATTTTGGCCCTCCGCCCCGCTGGGTCGGTGCTATCGTAGCACGATAACCAGCCATTGTCACGAACACATTCATTACTGTTTCAGGAATTGGAAGAGATTGAAGACAACTACAAAAAGGAGATAAGTGAACTTTACGTTTTAATCGAAAAACTGCAGTCGGAGAACAAACGAGACGAGACCGCACCTGCCTCCGTGCAAAAGACGAGATCAAGTGAAGATGCTAGTCCATCGCATGGTGAGTCACTGACTGGCCCTTAGGGATCGGGTATCGGCAGGCAATTGGGGATCCACATGTTTTTTCAGAGTGTCGGGTATTACACGTTTCGCCATGAACACCCCGTTCTCAGAAAACAGCTCTGCCGATATTCATTGTTCGATTGTTCGAACAGAAAAAATCATACAATGTTCGTGGGAGATATCTTCATCTTGCATGACACAACAACATAGCACAATTTTTATGAAAAAGTATGGCGCGCCGTACTCAATGGCTATCTCAAAAATCCCGCGCGACGCGCGACGTTTGCTAAAAACCTCATTTTTGCTATAAAAACGGTGTTTTTATTGGTATTTTGGCACTATCGGGTATCGGGCATTGGTATTTTTGTCCAAGGTAAATTTTTTGAGTACAGTGCAAATTGCAAAGACGCCATGATTCGAGCACTTCTCAATTTGCAGTAATTTCGCACGAAGAACTGGTGATGATGCGCAATCTGAAAGGCCAGGTGGAACAACAGCGTGAACAGATGCGAGCGATGATTGCTGAGATGGACGAACGGACGACGGACCTGGATAATGTTAGTGGCTTAGACATTTTTGTAGTGTGTGTTTGTTTGTGTAGGCCGTAGTCCTTTGATGAAAGTCGCCACAAAACATAAAATAAGAGCGTCCAACACACACTGTGTGACTCATGATTGCTGTGTTGCGATGTTGTTCGAAATGGAATCCGAATGTATCTCATTGTGCAAAAATAACTTGCCGGTTTGATCTATTGGATGTGTGTGTTGATGTTGCGCTCGTTTTGTTACCGACTACAAAATTGCAAGTTGGTTTCATTGTTTTGTATCTGTTTTATGACGGTCGTACAAAAGTTTCGCCTGAAAATAGAAACCCATTGTAACATGGCACGACCCTCGGCCACCTCACGCTAAGTGAACATGGACGTTTGATGTTTTTCGTTTACC
>JASAMV010005484.1:0-49489 GCA_030248065.1 Rhynchonema sp. JSB1_4
AAACCGGTGACGGAGTCGTGAGACTGCGATTCGACAGCTCCTCCATTGATACTGAACTGGGCAGTGAATTGTCCTGCAAAACAAGATTGTTGTGCTTGTCTGAAGTTGTGCCTGGCCAAGCTCAGGCGGGGCCGGAGATTTGGAAACAGTGCAGTTCCTGGTGGGGAGGGGTGTCCCCCGGGCTAAAAATCGGCCAGAATTGACTCAAAAGCGCACAAATTCGGGGCGATTTATGCACATTTTAACCCAACAAATTGAATTCCCGCGAAGCCAGTACGGTACAAGTATCTGCCTCTAAAATTTATTCAACCATCCCCCCACCCAAAAAGTACGGCTCAATCGCCACCGCGTCCGGATGCGGTCAACGGGATGGATATGGCGATGCCTCGTTAGATACGCATTCACGTCAGCCTGGGGACGCCAGCCACGTCGCTAAATAGTGGTACACGGAAGTGGCGGACAATCATCAACACACCATCTGTTCTGGACTGTTGACAACATGGACTGATGTCAATGTGCCCTCTGAGCCCGGCACTGCCATTCTCCCCTTACGTAGACGAGGATTAATGCATAACTTTCAGTTTCTGTTAACATGTCCTGTGATCTGTTCTGATGTCCGTGATCTCTTTCTCTCTGCTTGGCGCTTTATGTAGCTTTTATGTGCTGTGGTCTTGTCATAACCAGAGTTGTAACTATTATTATTTCCGTAATTGTCCTACCCGGTCTTGTAACTGTGCTTCTATCACTAATTTACGTGCATGGCGTTATGCGTCATTGAGAGCAATAAACCAACCAACCCCTCCCCCAAATCCTGGGTAGAGTATGAGTACCCTGTCAAGTGAAACTTCATTTTTTCAAAAAATTGGACAAAATTTTGCCCAGTGTTTTTTCACATGGAATTTATTTTCGGTCCAAAAAAAATGGACCCGGTTTTTTCGGTTTTCGCGAACAGGTTACCGTTCATTTCTATCCGCAACTGTAGTTAACAACTCTATCTCACAACTTATTCACTGAAAACAATGAATTTAATTTTCCAGCAAAAATATGTTCAAAAAATCGCAACAAAGTTATGACAAAAGGAGTGTATAGCAGCAGTGGTGTGGGGTGTGGCTACCCAGGCGTGCAATCAACCTACCTACTGTACCGGCCGAGCTAGGGGGAACAAAATTTTTATGTCTAAATTTTGATGAAATGTACTCTAAAACGCTGATTTTTCGCCTATTTGGAGTGAAAAATATCGATTTTATACCATTTTGAGCCAAAAATAGCAACATACTGTACCAGCCGGGGGGCGGCGACCTACCTACTGTACCAGGATGGCGCGTCAATCTACCTACCTACTGTACCTAGGGGGACCCCCCACCCCCCAGCCACACCATTGTATAGCAGTGTTTTATTCAGTTTTTTTATAAATGTGAGCAATATCTATAATAATAGAGCAGTCGGCAAAAATCAGACCCAAAAACTTGGTTCGGGCAGGGCCGGGCCGAGCTTTGGCCAACTCGGGCCGGGGGCCGAACTAGGCATGGGGGCAATACCCAATACCACGCAATAAATACCCAATACCTGGTATTGGGTATTGGGTGTGGCCCTGGTATTGGGTTGGGTTGGGTCTTCGCCAGGTATTGGGTGCGACCCAATTAGGCATGGGCACCAATAGCAATACCACCGCATTTATTCGTGTCTATTTGTCAATAAGAGGCGTATTATGTGCTCTGAACGAACAACAAACGTGCATAAATGTGCCTGTGCACCACTATCAAGCCTTAATACACTACTGTATAGGGGATGTTACTTAGGGGGGCTCTATTCCGGGTGGGGCTCTATTAATTCACTGACCCCTTTTCGGGGGGCTGTATTCAGTGACGTAGTTGGGGGTATGGGGGGTATTAGCCCCCCCCAACTGCTAGGTAGCTTTCTTGCTCCGAAACCCATACCCCCAAACTGGCTAGCTGGCTTTCTTGCCCCGGTCATCAGGTAAAATGCCTTGCTTTTTTGCCTTCAAAATGCCCATTTTTTGTCAAAAATGCGCAAATTTCGACCGAAAACCCTTAAGTGCAAAAAAATGCGCGCTATATGCACTTTATAGCATATAAAAATAGGCACCCAAAAGAACTTGCATTGTACCCTACCCGCCCCGAAAAACCTTCCCCTCCCCAAGATTCCAGGAACACTACCCCCCTACCCGACCCGCCCCGGATTTTTCCACCTAAGTAACCACCCGCCAGTGATGTGGCTACTTTGGCGGGGCGGGTAGGGTACATTGGTGTAAAAAATCGGGGCGGGTAGGGGGTAGTGTACCTGGGATTTTGGGGGGGGGGGAATCCGGTTTGGGGGGCGGGGGGAGGGGGGGGAAGATTGTTCGGGGCGGGTAGGGTACAACACAAGTTTTTTCGCGTGCCTGTTTTTATGTACTAAAAAGTACATATATCGCGCGCAGCGCGAGATTTTTTGCACTTTTTAGGGTTTTCGGTCGAAATTTGGGCATTTTTGACCGAAAAATGGGCATTTTGGGGGTAAAAATCGGGGCGGGTAGGGTACCAGGGCGAGGCGGGTAGGGGGTAGGGTACCAGAGCGGGGCGGGTAGGGGGGTAGCGTACCAGGCCGGGGCGGGTAGGGTACCATTGGGGGGACCCCCCCACCCCCCCCAGCCACAGCACTGCTACCCGCCACGCCAAAGTAGCCACAGCACTGGGGGACCCCCTCCCCCAGGAACTACACTGGGGCCTGCTATTGGGTATTGGCTTGGGTCAAAAAAAATCGGTATTGCCCCCACATGCCTAGGCCGGACACCCCGGCCCGAGCCCGAAAGATCGAAGATTTGGGGGACCCAGTGAAATGAAACAAGACAACAAAAGTGCGACTAACGCCACTTTGACTGTCGAGCGTGAGTGGCTGATCGATCCATATCGGACGAGACATTATGGCAAGCTTGTCTAGCTGTTCCTTTCCTGACGGACCCGCGTCGTTTCTGTTTTCCAATTCGGCCGCTCCTTTTTACATCTTTCCTTCAATCTATCAAACGAAGCGTCACCTCGCCGGTGATGGTTAGTGATAGTGGTACTGTTGTGAGGTGCGTTGCGAGGCGGTGCGAGCGCCGTTATTCGCTAATTTCATCAGTTTTTTATCCTTCTTTCTTCGGTCATCGATTCTCGTTTTTTTTCGAGCCTGAAAACATGCTTTTTGTGCACGAATGAAAAAGGCGTAGGCGCCGCCTGCCGCAAACAGCAACAAAAATGACAAAAATAACCGTATTGTCGGAAATAGAAACGCCCAGAAACGTAAATAACCCCAGTAAAAAATAGAACCCTTGGGTCTATACTGGCAGGCGAAAAAAACAGGTTTTTTCCTGAAAAAAAAAACGAAAAAAACCGTTTTTTCCGAGACCCGAATACTTTTCCATTTATTTTTCCGTGGGTACCTTTTCGGTTTTTTGATCGGAAAAATATCGGTATTGTCGGAAATAGAACCCCCCCATTAATTGAACCCCACCTAAATGGCTCGAAATCAAAAATAGAACCCCCCATTAATTGACCCCCATAAATAGAACCCCACCCCCAACCTTCACCGTACCAGATTAGTGGTATGGTAAGGCCATGTTGTTGCGTCAAACGTTGTTTAAGCTTGCGTACACAACAGAATACAGCCTTTTAAGCATAATTGCCGCTGTTAAAAGTTAGAAAATACCGAAAACAAGCCATTTTAGGGGCATTATTAACAAGAATTTTTTCGTCGGGGGCCAAATGAAAAATGTAGCCCCCCAATAATTGACCCCCCATAAATTGAACCCCCCAAAATGACCCCAGTGAAAAAATAGACCCCCCGGATTCCATTTCCGACAATACGGACTTCATTCCAATCAGAGGTCGCAACCGGCCCGGCCCCAGCCCCCAAATCTCCGGCCCGGCCCGACCCGTACCCCCAAATCTCCGGCCCGGCCCGGCCCGAACCCCCAAATCTCCGGCCCGGCCCGGCCCGAATTTTTGGCTCAGATTTTAACCCAATTTTTGTCATAATTTTTGCGATTTTTGAATCAATTTTTTGGCTGAAAATTCATTGTTTTTTATGAAAAAGTCGCCAGATAGACAATACCAATGGTGTGGCTGGGGCGAGGGGGGTGGGGTCCCCCCCTAGCAGTGTAGTTCCTGGGGGGAGGGGGGTCCCCCCTCGGGTACGTCTGTTCCCCCTCCATGGTACGCCTGCCCAGGGTAGTACTTGGGGGGGGGGGTCCCCCCCAAATTCATCTATCTATCGTCAACACTTTTTGATTTCATCTATCTATCGTCAACACTTATGGGCAAATCTATCTATCGTCAACAAATTCTGGGAACAATCTATCTATCGTCAACACATTTCGACCCCAAAATGGGTATTTTTGCCTCAAAATGGCTCAAAATCGGTATTTTTTGTCCCAAATAGGCAAAAAATCGCGCGCTACGCGCGGATTTAGTACATCTGAGTACATTTTCATTAATATTTACACATTATTACATGCTTAGTACACTATACTATACCTTGATTTTTGGCGACCCCCCCCCCACCATCTATCTATCGTCAACAAGTTTGGGTCGACCCCCCCCCCAGATTTCGGACTTGGGTCATCTATCTATCGTCAACACATTTCGGGTCCCAATCTATCTATCGTCAACACCCTGACCAAGTACTACAGTGCGCCTGCCCCACGGTTCCCCCTCCGGGTACGTCTGCTACCCCAATTTTTACCTAAAATAGGCAAATTTTGGCCTACCGTAGACATTTTTAGGGATAAAATGAGTGATTTTTAGGTCATTGTCGTCAAAAATCGCCAAAATACCTTTTTTATGAGATTTTTTTTCATAAAAGGGGCAAAAATGAGCCAAATTTTCGACCTCAAAAAATGACTACTTTTCTCCAAATTTGGGTCCTCCCCACCCCCTTCCGGGTCCCTCCCCCCCTTCCCCCCAGGTGGGTACGTCTGTTCCCCCTCCGAAAAAAGGGGGTACCGCCTGTTCCCCCTCCGGACCAGGAACTACACTGCCCCCCCCAGTGTAGTTCCTGGGCCGGCGCGGCAGTTAGTGTACCTATACCCCTTTTTTCCGTGCGGCGGTTAGTGTACCTCCCTGGGGGGGAAGGGGGGGAAGACCCAAAATCAGGAAAAAGTCACTTTTTGAGGTAGAAAATTTTACCTATTTTTACCCCTTTTTGGAAAAAATTCTTCATAAAAAGGGTATTTTGGCGACTTTTGAGAACATTGACCTAAAAATCACAAATTTTAGGCCTAAAAATGCCCATTTTAGGCCTAAAAATGTCTATTTTGGGCAAAAATTGAGGCGGTTAGTGTACCTGGCGCGGCGGTTAGTGTACTAGTGTACCTTGGTCGCGGCGGTTAGTGTACCTTAGGGGGGACCCCCCTCCCCCCAGGAACTACACTGCTGCCCCCGCGGTACAGTTGGGAGGTCAGGTAGATGACGCGCCCTCCTGGTCCGGGTTGGAGGTGGGGGGTTTGGGGGTAGCCCCCCAGTACAGTAGGTATCCCCCCCTCGCCTGGTACAGTAGGTATCCCCCCGATGTTTGGCATGGTACAGTAGGTATCCCCCCCGATTTTCACCCCGGTACAGTAGGTATCCCCCCCCCCCCGATTTTGCCCCAAAAGTGCCAATTTTTGACCAAAATGGCCAAAATTAGTGTAAAATCAGTGGTTTTTTTACCTCAAATTACCCAAAATTCGCGCGCTACGCGCGCAAATACTACGTTTTCACACGATTCCACACATAATAAACACATTAAAAATTTTCACCCCAAAACCTACCCCCCCAAACCCCCCCTAGGTACATAACCCCCCCAGGCCATCGGCTCTGGTACAGTAGGTATAACACTGATCCTGGTACAAGTAGGTAGGTCGCCGCCCCCCGTCTGGTACAGTAGGTTGCTATTTTTGGCTCAAAATAGTATATACCGTAAAAACCTAAAGACCCCCCCCGCCCCCGGAATAGAGCCCCCCGTAATACAGCCCCCCCCAAAAAGGGATCAGTGAATTAATAGAGCCCCCCCCGGAATAGAGCCCCCTTCCCTTTAAGTAACATCCCCTATACTGTAGTGTATTAAGGCTTGATAGTGGTGTACAGGTACATTTATGCACGTTTGTTGTTCGTTCAGAGCACATAATACGCCTCCTATTGACGAATAGACACGAATAAATGCGATTACAAGCGAAAAAACATCCTTTCAAACCTCTTTTTAGGGGTTTTTGGGGGGTATTTCTGGGAACAATTTTTCAGGTTCGGGTCAGTGAATTAATAGAGGCCCCCCCGGAATAGAGCCCCCCCAAAATGGGGTCAGTGAGTTAATAGAGCCCCCCCCTTCTATTTAGGTTTTTACGGTAATCGATGTTTTTCACTCCAAATAATCGAAAAATCGCGCGCTGCGCGCGAAATACATTTTCATCTAAATTTAGACATAAAAAATTTTGTTCCCCCCAAGCTCGGCCGGTACAGTAGGTAGGCTGATTGCAGGCCTTTCTGGTGGTACAGTAGGTTGATTGCACGCCTGGGTAGCCACACCACTGGACAATACTGGTCACTTACTTGCTGAATCCGTCAGAAATTTTAGTATTTTTGACAAAAAAAACCCTACATTTTCAGTAAAATAAGTCACTTCAGAAGCTTCGGGCCGGGCCGACCCTCCAAATCTCCGGCGCGGCCGGCCCGGCCCGAGCCAAAAGCCCAAAATCGCGGCCGGCCCGGGCCGGCCCGATTGCGACCTCTGACTCCAATTTTTCCAAAAAATTGTAATGCAAAAGTTACTGTTTCAGTAAAATAAGTCACTTCAGAAGCTTCGACCCTCCAAATCTCCTGGGCTCTATCGCCACCGCGTCCGGATGCGGTCAACGGGATGGATATGGCGATGTCTCGTTCGATACGCATTCACGTCAGCCTGGGGACGCCAGCCACGTCGCTAAATGGTGGTACACGGAAGTGACGGACAATCACCAACCCACCATCTGTTCTGGACTGTTGACAATATGGACTGATCCCAATATGCGCCCTCTGAGCCCGACATTTGTCGTTTGACGAGGACGAGGATTAATGCATAATTTTCAGTTCTGCTAACATGTCCTGTGATCTGTCCTGATGTCCGTGATCTTTCTCTCTCCTTGGCGCTTTTGTAGCTTTTATTTGCTGTGGTTTTGTTATAACCAGTGTTGTAACTATTTTCATTTCCGTAATTGTCCCACCCGGTCTTGTAACTGTGCTTCTATCACTAATTTACGTGCATGGTTTTATGCGTCACTGAGAGCAATAAACCAACCAACCCTCCAAATCTCCGGCCCGGCCCGGCCCGAGCCAAAAGCCCAAAATCGCGGCCCGGCCCGGCCCGAGCTCGGGCCGGCCCGATTGCGACCTCTGTGCAAAACTGATGAGTTTTTCGATTTCAGTGAAAAATTGGCTCGAGCACAAAATTAACCGGCCCAACCTGGGCCAAAAAGCGTGTAAACCAAGCAGAGGTCGCAATCGGGCCGGGTTTGGCCGGCCCGGCCCGGCCCGAGCCCCCAAATCTCCGGCCCGGCCCGGCCCGGCCCGACCCGTACCCCGAAATCTCCGGCCCGGCCCGGCCCGAACCCCCAAATCTCCGGCCCGGCCCGGCCCGGCCCGATTTTTTGGCTCAGATTTTAACCCAATTTTTGTCATAATTTTTTCAATTTTTTGACCCTATTTTTTTGGTTGAAAATTCATTTTTTTCCTTGAAAAGTCGTCAGATAGACAATACCAATGGTGCAGCAGGGGGTGGGGTCCCCCTAGGTACAGTAGGTTAGGTAGATTGACGCTCCATCGTGGTACATACATACAGTAGGTAGGTCGCCGCCCGGCGGCTGGTACAGTAAGTAGCTATTTTTGGCTCAAAATGGTATAAAATCGGTATTTTTCACTCCAAAAAGGCGAAAAATCGCGCGCGAAATGAGCGTTTTAGAGTACATTTTCATCAACATTTTTATACCACTGGTTAGGTAGGTTGTCGCCCCACATTTTTAGTGGTACAGTAAGTTGCCGCCCCGCCTGGGTAGCTACATCACTGGACAATACTGATCACTTACTTGCCGAATCCGTCAGAAATTTTAGTATTTTTGACAAAAAAATCCCTACTTTTTTCAGTAAAATAAGTCACTTCAGAAGCTTCGGGCCGGGGTGCCCGGCCCGGCCCGGCCCGACCCTCCAAATCTCCGGCCCGGCCCGGCCCGGCCCGAGCCAAAAGCCCAAAATCGCGGCCCGGCCCGGCCCGGCCCGAGGTCGGGCCGGCCCGATTGCGACCTCTGAAACCAAGTGTTTTCGACTGACTTCAACACTCTTCAAGAGCATTTTCGTCACTTCGAACCAGTGTGGTGGCAGGCCAATCGACCCAAGATACCCTAGGGGGGGAAGGTTTCGGACTTACTCGAGATACCCCCCAGAGGCTACCCAAGATACCCCTATGGTCCGTCAAAAGGCGAAAAAAGGCCGTTTTTTGCATGCAATTTTACTGCAAAATTGGCCTAAAAATGGGTATTTTTTGACATTTTTGCCGAAAATTGGCCTAAAATGACCATTTTTGGGTGTCTGCGCGCGGAGCGCGCGATTTTTGGGGGTCCCGAGGTCGAAAAACACCTATTTTTGCCTTTGAAAACCATAAATCTACTTACTCGAGATACCATTTGGGGTCGGCTCGAGATAGATACCCTTCCCCCCCCCATCCCCCCCTAAGGGTTGACTCGAGATAGATACCCCTTAGGGGGGGGGCAACCCCCCCCCCCCCCCCCCCCCCCAGCCACTACAGTGCGTCGAACAAATTTTTGCACTGAAATTGTTATATTTTTCGAAATTACGTTCTTAAGTACTGGAAAAGTATTTGGAAAAAAAAACGGTTTTTTTCGAAAAAAAAAGTTTTTTTCCACGAAAAATAAAAAACGGTTCTTTATGACAGTATACTTGGGTCGTGAATTTCCGACAATGTGATATCCCAATCCCAAATCCAAAAAAACACGATTTTAGGGCGAATTTCGCTTTTCTTTGTTTTTCTGACGCGGAAAGTCGTATGGGGAATGTCGTATGGCATTGTGGCGATGGCGACATCGATTGGTGTTACCCACCGATTGACTTTTACTTCACGTTCACAGCTTGTGAAACATCAGCGAGCAACATGTGTGTGAAAGAACATCTCATCACGAAACGAAACCGAAAATGCGGTTCAACGACTCCGATGATGACCGCTGAAGGAGACCGTCGATGACCGTGAGAGCATTTTTCGGAGTGCCGAAAATTATAGTGACTAAAATTACGGTAATTTGTATTTACGGAAAATACGGTTTTTCAAAATAAATTGCTGGTATAGTAAATTTCCAAATTCGTTGCCGCACAGTAAAATACGCCCCATACTTAATGTCACGTTCTAAACCCGAACGCTAACCATGTGCGGTTCTGAAACATTACGCGCAGCTGCCTGGCTGGCTGGCAAGCTGCGTGTGTGTTGGCTGTCCGAATGTTTCACAGGTTGAATTTCGGGTTTAGAACCTGACATTAACTATGGGGCGTACTTTACTGTGCGGCAACGAATTTGGAAATTTACTATATAGTAAATTTCTAATTTCATTGCCTCACGCATTCTTACAGACGCAGGGAAACTCCCGTTCGAAGTCGAAGTAGGCAACAACCTCAACACACAGCCAACAAGCCACGCAGCTGACACACACAGCTTGTGTGACTGAAACATTCGAAACGCACACGAGCCAGCTGCGTGGCTTGTCGACTGTGTGTTGTGTAGGTTGCCTGCCTCGACTTCGAACGGGAGTTTTCCCGCGTCTGTAAGAATACATGAGGCAACGAAATTAGAAATTTACTATATTGGTCGCACAATGACCATATAAGTATTCATCAAATCAATCCTGATTTTCAAGTTCAGTCACTCTTAACCACTGTGCTATTTGTGATTCTCACAAAACATTTTCACCTGAAAATAATCCAGCAGATCAACCACGTTGCCGCAGGTGTGAAACATTCTCTTTACCACCATGCTTTGGGCGGCATTTTCGAAACGGTGTAAAGGTCAGTTGGGTGTAAAGGTCGGTGGAAAGCTCGGTGTGAGAAAGCTCAGTGTAAGCTCGGCGTAAGCTTGAAACATTGCACGCTGAGCAAGCAGCAGACGCGCGTTTCTAAACGAAAGGTCAACTTTGACAGTTTGCTGTGCAAGCGTAAAGCGTTTGTTTGCAATCTGGTTGATTTAAGCTGGTTGCACAAACGTTTTAAAGGAATATCTGTAAGTTACCTAACATTTCACTTCAAGGCTGTTGAGAAATTGAACATTTATTGACGACGATGCCAAAAATTTTGACGTCACCAACTGATGGCAGCACGAAATCAAAACGGCTCCATGAAAGGTTATGAAATTCATACATATCGTTTAAAAATGCTCGTGCAACCAGCTTAAATAAACCAGATTGCAAACAAACGCTTTACGCTTGCACAGCAAACTGTCAAAGTTGACCTTTCGTTTAGAAACGCGCGTCTGCTGCTTGCTCAGCGTGCAATGTTTCAACCTTACGCCGAGCTTACACTGAACTTTCTCACACTGAGCTTTCCACCGACCTCTACACCCAACTGACCTTTACACCGTTTCGAAAATATCACCCTTTGTGTGCGATCATGCAACGCAACGTCACCACCCCGTCACTTTCCCTCTTTACGATTCAGGAAAAAAATTGACCAATCCTTATAAAGTCATTGTGCAACCAATACCTAAGGAATTCGGAGAATGAAGAATGTATGAAGAATTTTTTTCCAAAAACGGGCAAAAATAGGCCAAATTTCCACTTCAAAAAGCGATTTTTTCCTGATTGGTTGGGTCTTCCCCCAACCTTTCCTCTCCCCAGGGAGGTACGTATGGGCAATCCATCGGCTCATGGCACTTTTTATACACACGGCGCATGCAGCAGCGCACGCCATTTTCTAAACAAAATGTACACTTTGGGTGACTGTCATACTTTGAT
Source organism: Rhynchonema sp. JSB1_4 (assembly GCA_030248065.1). NCBI lineage: Eukaryota > Metazoa > Nematoda > Chromadorea > Monhysterida > Xyalidae > Rhynchonema > Rhynchonema sp. JSB1_4. The sequence continues at coordinate 10,994 of JASAMV010005484.1, forward strand.
GGCAGCTTTTTAATTTATCCGGTTTTCATTTGCTGTTTGCCATAACACTTTTTTGCACTGTTGCAAAGTTTGGGGATGTTTCAACTGATAACTGCAGAGAATAGATGCATTCATTGACGGCAGTAATGCAGCATGCAGCGTATGCGTGCGAGTGCCATGAGCTGGCGGATTGCCTATACACTAATTTCCCCGCCGAACCAGAAACTACACTGGTTTACAATTACACTTGATCAATCGAAGGTGACTTTGATTTTCAAACTGTGATCGAAATTTAAAAATTGGTTCGATCTGTTTTCAATTACGATCCTAATCTCAAAAATAGTTTGGTTTTAACAAAAAATTAGTTGTATAGGCAATCGCCCAGCTCATGGCACTCGCACGCAACGCTGCATGTCATGCAGTCAATGAATGCCGTTACATTCTCTGCAGTTATCCGTGAAACCCCCAAACTTTGGGCGCAAAAAGTTTATGGCGAACAGCAAAATTTGCCGATAAATTAAAAAGCTGCCATCCAAATATAGCGGTCCGCCCAAAGTGTAACTTTTTGTTTTCGATAACGGTGTATGGCCTGTGTATAAAAATCCCGGTGGGGCCGACTCTCCTGGGAGAAAGGTTAAAAATTCCCAACCAATCAGGAAAAAATCGCTTTTTGAAGTGGAAATTTGGCCTATTTTTGTTTTCTGAAAAAAAAACACTTTCATACATTCTTCATTCTCCGAATTACTTAGTATTGGTTGCACAATAACTTATAAGGATTGGTCAATTTTTTTTCCTGAATGGTAATAACGTTGCGTTGCATGATCGCACACAAAGGGTGATATTTTCGAAACGGTGTAAAGGTCAGTTGGGTGCCGGGGTTAATGGAAAGGTCACCAGGATAAAGCTCATTGTCATCGGCGTAACCCGCGTTGAAGCATAGGGCGATGAGCGACCCGCAGACCTCGCGCCGTTTCTAAACCAAAGGTCAACTTTGACAGTTTGCTGTGCAAGCGTAAAGCGTTTGTTTGCAATCTGGTTTATTTTGAGCTGGTTGCACGAGCATTTTTAAACGATATGTATGAATTTCATAACCTTTCATGGAGCCGTTTTGATCACGTGCTGCCATCAGTTGGCGACGTCAAAATTTTTGGCGTCGTCGTCAATAAATGTTCAATTTCTCAGCAGCGTCTTGAAGTGAAATGTTAGGTAACTTACCAGATATTCCTTTTTTGAATAACGTTTCTGCAACAAGCTTGATCAATCGACCAGATAGCAAACAAACATTTTCTCGCTTGCACAGCAAACTGTCAAAGTTGACCTTTGTTTTATATACCCGCCTCTCCTGCTTGCTCAGCGTGCAATGTTTCGAAGCTTACGCCGAGCTTACGCTGAGACTTCTCACACCGAGCTTTCCACCGACCTTTACACCCCAACTGACCTTTACACCGTTTCGAAAATGCCGCCCAATTCATGGTGGTAAAGAGAATGTTTTGCACACCTGCGGCAACGTGGTTGATCTATGCTGAATTATTTTCAGGTCAAATTGTTTTGTGAGAATCGCCGGATAGCACAGTGGTTAAGAGTGACTGAACTTGAAAATCAGGATTGATTTGATGAATACTTATATGGTCATTGTGCGACCGCAATGACGCATAAACTTTCTAATTTCGTTGCCTCATGCCTGTAATCTTCCAGACGCGGGAAAACTCCCGTTCGGAGTCGAGGCAGGCAGCCTCCGCGACGCGCAGTCGACGAGCCACGCAGCTGGCTAGTCTAGCGTTTCGAATGTTTTCGTCACGCGAGCTGTGTGTGTCAGCTGCGTGGCTTGATGGCTGTGTGTTGAGGCTGCTGCCTGCTTTCCGACTTAAAACAAGAAATTCCTACGTCTGTAAGGGTTGCGTGCCGCAATGAAATTAGAAATTTACTATATAGTAAATTTCGAAATTCGTTCCCGCACAGTAAATTACGCACCATAGTTAATGTCAGGTTCTACACGCGAAATTCAACTTGTGAAACATTCGGACAGCCAACACACACGCAGCTTGCCAGCCAGCCAGGCAGCTGCGCGTAATGTTTCAGAACCGCGCATGGTTAGCGTTCGGATTTAGAACGTGACATTAAGTATGGGGCGTATTTTACTGTGCGGCAACGAATTTGGAAATTTACTATACCAGCAATTTACTTTGAAAAACCGTATTTTCCGTAAATACAAATTACCGTAATTTTAGTCACTATAATTTTCGGCACTTCCGAAAAAGGTGCTCTCACGGTTTCATTGACGGTCTCTTTCAGCGGTCATCATCAGGAGTCGTCGAACCGCATTTTCGGTTTCGTTTCGTGATGAGAGATGTTCTTTTACACATGTTGCTCGCTGATGTTTCACAAGCTGTGAACGTGAAATAAAGCCAAATCGGTGGGTAACACCCAAATCGATGTCGCCATCGCCACAATGCCATACGACATTCCCCATACGACTTTCCGCGTCAGAAAAACAAAGAAAAGCGAAATTCGCCCTAAAATCAGTGTTTTTTTGGGATTTGGGATTCAGCATATCACATTGTCGGAAATCTGACACGAGCCCAAAGTATACTGTCATAAAGAACCGTTTTTTATTTTTCATCGCGGAAAAAAACTTTTTTTCTCCAAAAAAACCGGTTTTTTTTTCCAAATACTTTTCCAATACTAAGAACGTAATTTCGAAAAAATATAACAATTTCAGTGCAAAAATTTGTTCGAAGCACTGTAGTGGCTGGGGGGAGGGGGGCCCCCCTAAGGGGTATCTATCTCGAGTCAACCCTTAGGGGGGGGATGGGGGGAAGGGTATCCACCCCGAGCCGACCCCAAAGGGTATCTCGAGTAAGTAGATTTATGGTTTTCAAAGGCAAAAATAGGTGTTTTTTCGACCTCGGGACCCCCAAAAATCGCGCGCTCGCGCGCAAACACTCCAAAAAATGGTCATTTTAGGCCAATTTCCGGCAAAAATGTCAAAAAATACCTCATTTTTAGGCCAATTTTGCAGTAAAATTGCATGCAAAAAACGGCCTCTCTTCGCCTTTTGACGGACCATAGGGGTACTGCCTTGGGTAGCCTCTGGGGTATCTCGAGTAAGTCCGAAAACCTTCCCCCCCCCCTGAGGGTATCTTGGGTCGATTGGCCTGCCACCACACTGATCCGAGGGGAGGTTCTATTGCCGAGTGGCTTGCTTTAGCAGAGGTCGGTGGCGCAACCGCCGCGAGGGGGGGGGGCAGGGGGGCCGGGCCCGCGATTTTGGGCTTTTGGCTCGGGCCGGGCCGGGCCCGAGATTTGGAGGGTCGGGAAGGGCCGGGCCGGGCAGCCCCGGCCCGAAGCTTCTGAAGTGACTTATTTTACCGGAAAAAAGTAGGGATTTTTTTGTTAAAATACTAAAATTTCTGACGGATTCGGCAAGTAAGTGATCAGTATTGTCCAGCGGTGTAGCCACCCAGGCGGGGCGGGCAACTTGCTGTACCACTAAAAATGTGGGGCGACAACCCACCTGCAAGCTCCCAGTGGCACAATTATGCGTGCAATTTAAAATGTACACCAGAAAGGCCTGCATTTAACCCGCCTACTTTTCCGCCTTTCTAGAGTGAACATCATTTTTATTCTAAATTTTGACGAAAAGGCGCTCTTACTGTACCAGCCGCCGGGCGGCGCCCTATCTACTGTATGTACCACGATGGAGTGCTTACTATCTGAACCTACTGTACCTAGGGGGACCCCACCCCCTGCTGCACCATTGGTATTGTCCATCTGACCACTTTTAAGGAAAAAAAATGAATTTTCAACCAAAAATAGGCTAAAAAATCGCAAAAAATATGACAAAAATTGGGTTAAAATCTGAGCCAAAAATTCGGGTCGGACCGGGCCGGAGATTTGGGGGTTCGGGCCGGGCCGGGCCGGAGATTTGGGGGCTCGGGCCGGGCCGGGCCGGGCCGGAGATTTGGGGGCTCGGGCCGGGCCGGGCCGGCCAAACCCGGCCCGATTGCGACCTCTGCTCTGGTTACACACTTGGCCCATTTTGGGCCGGTTAATTTTGTATTCGAGCCAATTTTTCACTGAAATCGAAAAACTCATCAGTTTTGCACAGAGGTCGCAATGGGGCCGGCCCGAGCTCAGGCAGGACCAGCGGGTTTGGGGTTTTTCGCTCAGCAGCCCAGACCGGAGATTTGGAGGGTTGGTTGGTTTATTGCTCTCAGTGACGCATAAAACCATGCACGTACAATTAGTGATGGAACAGCACAGTTACAAGACCGGTAGAAACAATACAGAAATGAAAATAGTTACAACACTGGTTATAACAAAACCACAGCAAATAAAAGCTACAAAAGCGCCAAGGAGAGAGAAAGATCACGGACATCAGGACAGATCACAGGACATGTTAGCAGAACTGAAAATTATGCATTAATCCTCGTCCTCGTCAAACGACAAATGTCGGGCTCAGAGGGCGCATATTGGGATCAGTCCATATTGTCAACAGTCCAGAACAGATGGTGGGTTGGTGATTGTCCGTCACTTCCGTGTACCACCATTTAGCGACGTGGCTGGCGTCCCCAGGCTGACGTGAATGCGTATCGAACGAGACATCGCCATATCCATCCCGTTGACCGCATCCGGACGCGGTGGCGATAGAGCCCAGGAGATTTGGAGGGTCGAAGCTTCTGAAGTGACTTATTTTACTGAAACAGTAACTTTTGCATTACAATTTTTTGGAAAATTGGAGTCAGAGGTCGCAATCGGGCCGGCCCGGGCCGGCCGCGATTTTGGGCTTTTGGCTCGGGCCGGGCCGGCCGCGCCGGAGATTTGGAGGGTGGGCCCGCCCGAAAGCTTCTGAAGTGACTTATTTTACTGAAAATGTAGGGTTTTTTTTGTCAAAAATACTAAAATTTTTGACGGATTCAGCAAGTAAGTGACCAGTATTGTCCAGTGGTGTGGCTACCCAGGCGTGCAATCAACCTACTGTACCACCAGAAAGGCCTGCAATCAGCCTACCTACTGTACTGGCCGAGTTTGGGGGGGAACAAAAATTTTCTATGTTCTAAATTTAGATGAAAATGTATTTCGCGCGCAGCGCGCGATTTTTGGATTATTTGGAGTGAAAAACATCGATTACCGTAAAAACCTAACTACAAGGGGGGGGGGCTCTATTAACTCACTGACCCCATTTCGGGGGGAACTCTATTCCGGGGGGGCCTCTATTAATTCACTGACCCGAACCTGAAAAATTGTTCCCAGAAATACCCCCCCAAAAACCCCTAAAAAGAGTTTTGAAGGATGTTTTTTCGCTTGTAATCGCATTTATTCGTGTCTATTCGTCAATAGGAGGCGTATTATGTGCTCTGAACGAACAACAAACGTGCATAAATGTACCTGTACACCACTATCAAGCCTTAATACACTACAGTATAGGGGATGTTACTTACCGGGGGGGCTCTATTCCGGGGGGCCTCTATTAATTCACTGACCCCTTTTTGGGGGGGGCTGTATTATGGGGGCCTATTGGGGGGGGGGGGGCTGTATTTAGGTTTTTACGGTATATACTATTTTGAGCCAAAAATAGCAACCTACTGTACCAGACGGGGGGCGGCGACGTACCTACTTGTACCAGGATCAGTGTTATACCTACTGTACCAGAGCCGATGGCCTGGGGGGTTATGTCCGAGGGGGGGTTTGGGGGGGTAGGTTTTGGGGTGAAAATTTTTAATGTGTTTATTATGTGTGGAATCGTGTGAAAACATAGTATTTTGCGCGCGTCGCGCGCGAATTTTGGGTCATTTGAGGTAAATACCAAGAACCACTGAGTTTACACTAATTTTGGCCATTTTGGTCGAAAATTAGCACTTTTGGGCAAAATCGGGGGGGGGGTAACTAGTGTACCGGGGTGAAAAGCGGGGGGGGATGCCTACCCTACCATGCCAAACATAGGGGGGATACCTACTGTACCAGGCGAGGGGGGGATACCTACTGTACTGGGGGGCTACCCCCCAAACCCCCCCACCTCCAACACTGACCAGGATGGCGCGTCATCTACCTTACCTACCAACTGTACCTAGGGGGCAGCAGTGTAGTTCCTGGGGGGAGGGGGGTCCCCCCTAAGGTACACTAACCGCCGCGACCAAGGTACACTAGTACACTAACCGCCGCGCCAGGTACACTAACCGCCTCAATTTTTGCCCAAAATAGACATTTTTAGGCCTAAAAAGGGCATTTTTAGGCCTAAAATGTGTGATTTTTAGGTCAATGTTCTCAAAAGTCGCCAAAATACATTTTTTATGAAGATTTTTTTCCAAAAAGGGGTAAAAATAGGTAAAATTTTCTACCTCAAAAAGTGACTTTTTCCTGATTTTGGGTCTCCCCCCCTTCCCCCCAGGGAGGTACACTAACCGCCGCACGGAAAAAAGGGGTATAGGTACACTAACTGCCGCGCCGGACCAGGAACTACACGGGGGCAGTGTAGCTCCTGGTCCGGGGAGGGGGAACAGGCAGCGGTACCCCCTTTTTTCGGAGGGGGACGGCGTACCTCACCTGGGGGAAGGGGCGGAGGGGGTGGGGAGGACCCAAATTTGGAGAAAAGTAGTCATTTTTTGAGGTCGAAAATTTGGCTCATTTTTGCCCCTTTTATGAAAAAAAAAATCTCATAAAAAAGGTATTTTGGCGATTTTTGACGACAATGACCTAAAAATCACTCATTTTATCCCTAAAAATGTCTACGGTAGGCCAAAATTTGCCTATTTTAGGTAAAAATTGGGGTAGCAGACGTACCCCGAGGGGGAACCGTGGGGGCAGGGCGGTAGTACTTGGTCAGGGTGTTTCTATAGATAGAGAATTGGGACCAAAGTGTTTGACTAGATTTAGATTGCGAGTCCCCGAATCTGGGGGGGGGGGCCCCCAAACTTTTTTGATGATAGAGATGGGGGGGGGTCGCCAGAGATCAGGTATAGATATAGTGTACTAAGCATGTTAATAATGTGTAAAATATTAATGAAAATTTATAGATAGTTTAGAATCGCGCGGTAGCGCGGGGGATTTTTTGCCTATTTTGAGAAAAAAGGGAATACCTATTTTGAGCCATTTTTGAGGGCAGAAATACCATTTGGGGTCGAAATGTGTTGACGGAATATACAATTGTTTCCTAAAATAATTTGTTGCGGATACATGAGATTTTCCCATAAGTGTTGACGAATTAGATAGATGAAATCAAAAAGTGTTAACATAGATAGATGGAATTTTGGGGGACCCCCCCCCCCGAGAACTACCCGGCAGGCGTACCCTGGAGGGGGAACAGACGTACCCGAGGGGGACCCCCCTCCCCCCAGGAACTACACTGCTAGGGGAGGACCCCACCCCCCTCGCCCCCAGCCACACCATTGGTATTGTCTATCTGGCGACTTTTTCATAAAAAACAATGAATTTTCAGCCAAACAATTGATTCAAAAATCGCAAAAATTATGACAAAAATCTGAGCCAAAAAATCGGGCCGGGCCGGGCCGGAGATTTGGGGGGTCGGGTCGGGCCGGGCCGGAGATTTGGGGGCTCGGGCCGGGCCGGGCCGGGGATTTGGGGGCTCGGGCCGGGCCGTGCGACCTCTGATTGGAATGAAGTCCGTATTGTCGGAAATGGAATCCGGGGGGTCTATTTTTTCACTGGGGTCATTTTGGGGGGTTCAATTTATGGGGGTCAATTATTGGGGGGTTACATTTTTCATTTGGCCACAGACGAAAAAATTATTGTTAATAATGCCCCTAAAATTGCTTTTTTTCGGTATTTTCTAACTTTTAACAGCGGCAATTATGCTTAAAAGGCTGTATTCTGTTGTGTACGCAAGCTTAAACAACGTTTGACGCAACAACATGGCCTTACCATACCACTAATCTGGTACGGTGAAGGTTGGGGGTGGGCGGTGGGGTTCTATTTATGGGGGGTCAATTAATGGGGGGTTCTATTTTTGATTTCGAGCCATTTAGGTGGGGTTCAATTAATGGGGGGGGGTTCTATTTCCGACAATACGGTACCGATATTTTTCCGATCAAAAAACCGAAAAGGTACCCACGGAAAAATAAATGGAAAAGTATTCGGGTCTCGGAAAAAACGGTTTTTTTCGTTTTTTTTTCAGGAAAAAACCTGTTTTTTTCGCCTGCCAGTATAGACCCAAGGGTTCTATTTTTTTACTGGGGTTATTTACGTTTCTGGGCGTTTCTATTTCCGACAATACGGTTATTTTTGTCATTTTTGTTGCTGTTTGCGGCAGGCGGCGCCTACGCCTTTTTCATTCGTGCACAAAAAGCATGTTTTCAGGCTCGAAAAAAAACGAGAATCGATGACCGAAGAAAGACGGATAAAAAACTGATGAAATTAGCGAATAACGGCGCTCGCACCGCCTCGCAACGCACCTCACAACAGTACCACTATCACTAACCATCACCGGCGAGGTGACGCTTCGTTTGATAGATTGAAGGAAAGATGTAAAAAGGAGCGGCCGAATTGGAAAACAGAAACGACGCGGGTCCGTCAGGAAAGGAACAGCTAGACAAGCTTGCCATAATGTCTCGTCCGATATGGATCGATCAGCCACTCACGCTCGACAGTCAAAGTGGCGTTAGTCGCACTTTTGTTGTCTTGTTTCATTTCACTGGGTCCCCCAAATCTTCGATCTTTCGGGCTCGGGCCGGGGTGTCCGGCCTAGGCATGTGGGGGCAATACCGATTTTTTTTGACCCAAGCCAATACCCAATAGCAGGCCCCAGTGTAGTTCCTGGGGGAGGGGGTCCCCCAGTGCTGTGGCTACTTTGGCGTGGCGGGTAGCAGTGCTGTGGCTGGGGGGGGGGGGGGGGGGGGGGGGGTGGGGGGTCCCCCCAATGGTACCCTACCCGCCCCGGCCTGGTACGCTACCCCCCTACCCGCCCCGCTCTGGTACCCTACCCCCTACCCGCCTCGCCCTGGTACCCTACCCGCCCCGATTTTTACCCCCAAAATGCCCATTTTTCGGTCAAAAATGCCCAAATTTCGACCGAAAACCCTAAAAAGTGCAAAAAATCTCGCGCTGCGCGCGATATATGTACTTTTTAGTACATAAAAACAGGCACGCGAGAAAACTTGTGTTGTACCCTACCCGCCCCGAAAAATCTTCCCCCCCCCCCCCGCCCCCCAAACCGGATCCCCCCCCCCCAAAATCCCAGGTACACTACCCCCCTACCCGCCCCGATTTTTTCCACCTATGTACCCTACCCGCCCCGCCAAAGTAGCCACATCACTGGCGGGTGGGTACATAGGTGGAAAAATCCGGGGCGGGTCGGGTAGGGGGGTAGTGTTCCTGGAATCTTGGGGAGGGGAAGGTTTTTCGGGGCGGGTAGGGTACAATGCAAGTTCTTTTGGGTGCCTATTTTTATATGCTATAAAGTGCATATAGCGCGCAATTTTTTGCACTTTTAAGGGTTTTCGGTCGAAATTTGCGCATTTTTGACAAAAAATGGGCATTTTGAAGGCAAAAAAGCAAGGCATTTTACCTGATGACCGGAGCAAGAAAGCCAGCTAGCCAGTTTGGGGGTATGGGTTTCGGAGCAAGAAAGCTACCTAGCAGTTGGGGGGGGGCTAATACCCCCCATACCCCCAACTACGTCACTGAATACAGCCCCCCAAAAAGGGGTCAGTGAATTAATAGAGCCCAACCGGAATAGAGCCCCCCTAAGTAACATCCCCTATACAGTAGTGTATTAAGGCTTGATAGTGGTGCACAGGCACATTTATGCACGTTTGTTGTTCGTTCAGAGCACATAATACGCCTCTTATTGACAAATAGACACGAATAAATGCGGTGGTATTGCTATTGGTGCCCATGCCTAATTGGGTCGCACCCAATACCTGGCGAAGACCCAACCCAACCCAATACCAGGGCCACACCCAATACCCAATACCAGGTATTGGGTATTTATTGCGTGGTATTGGGTATTGGGTATTGCCCCCATGCCTAGTTCGGCCCCCGGCCCGAGTTGGCCAAAGCTCGGCCCGGCCCTGCCCGAACCAAGTTTTTGGGTCTGATTTTTGCCGACTGCTCTATTATTATAGATATTGCTCACATTTATAAAAAAACTGAATAAAACACTGCTATACAATGGTGGGGGGTCCCCCTAGGTACAGTAGGTAGGTAGATTGACGCGCCATCCTGGTACAGTAGGTAGGTCGCCGCCCCCCGGCTGGTACAGTATGTTGCTATTTTTGGCTCAAAATGGTATAAAATCGATATTTTTCACTCCAAATAGGCGAAAAATCGCGCGCTGCGCGCGAAATCAGCGTTTTAGAGTACATTTCATCAAAATTTAGACATAAAAATTTTGTTCCCCCTAGCTCGGCCGGTACAGTAGGTAGGTTGATTGCACGCCTGGGTAGCCACACCCCACACCACTGCTGCTATACACTCCTTTTGTCATAACTTTGTTGCGATTTTTTGAACATATTTTTGCTGGAAAATTAAATTCATTGTTTTCAGTGAATAAGTTGTGAGATAGAGTTGTTAACTACAGTTGCGGATAGAAATGAACGGTAACCTGTTCGCGAAAACCGAAAAAACCGGGTCCATTTTTTTGGACCGAAAATAAATTCCATGTGAAAAAACACTGGGCAAAATTTTGTCCAATTTTTTGAAAAAATGAAGTTTCACTTGACAGGGTACTCATACTCTACCCAGGATTTGGGGGAGGGGTTGGTTGGTTTATTGCTCTCAATGACGCATAACGCCATGCACGTAAATTAGTGATAGAAGCACAGTTACAAGACCGGGTAGGACAATTACGGAAATAATAATAGTTACAACTCTGGTTATGACAAGACCACAGCACATAAAAGGTACATAAAGTGCCAAGCAGAGAGAAAGAGATCACGGACATCAGAACAGATCACAGGACATGTTAACAGAAACTGAAAATTATGCATTAATCCTCGTCTACGTCAAATGGCAGTGCCGGGCTCAGAGGGCATATTGACATCAGTCCATGTTGTCAACAGTCCAGAACAGATGGTGTGTTGATGATTGTCCGCCACTTCCGTGTACCACTATTTAGCGACGTGGCTGGCGTCCCCAGGCTGACGTGAATGCGTATCTAACGAGGCATCGCCATATCCATCCCGTTGACCGCATCCGGACGCGGTGGCGATTGAGCCGTACTTTTTGGGTGGGGGGATGGTTGAATAAATTTTAGAGGCAGATACTTGTACCGTACTGGCTTCGCGGGAATTCAATTTGTTGGGTTAAAATGTGCATAAATCGCCCCGAATTTGTGCGCTTTTGGTCGATTCTGGCCGATTTTTAGCCCGGGGGACACCCCTCCCCACCAGGAACTGCACTGTTTCCAAATCTCCGGCCCCGCCTGACTTGGCCAGGCACAACTTAGACAAGCACAACAATCTTGTTTTGCAGGACAATTCACTGCCCAGTTCAGTATCAATGGAGGAGCTGTCGAATCGCAGTCTCACGACTCCGTCACCCGTTTCGTCTGCCGGCAGCCCCGTCCCGCCGCAACAACAGAGCTTCTTCGATTTGTGCATCAACAAATTTCAGAACAATCGATCCAGCTCGGACGCCGCTGTTGTTTTCAATAAAAACAAAGAGAAAAAGGTGGGCGTGTGCTTGTCGGCCCTTTCGTTTGTCTTGATAAAACAATAGCAAGGCAGATACCGATACCAATGCAGTTGGGGATGGTGATCTAAAAACATTTGCGCAATGTGTGGTGTTGCAGAACTTTGTTGTATTGTTTGTCAGGCGACCGGTGTTTTCTTCACGACATTAGTGGACGAGATAGAGGCTAAGTACAACACCGAACAAGGACTGTGCGCCGAGGGATCGTCGATTTTTATGAAACAGGTGGGTCTTAGTGCTACGGCTGTTTCTATGAGTGGTTCTGCGTCGGGAATGCTGTACCGGAGCGCCGGGTGGCCCCGTGGTGTACGCCGGCGTTAATCGTGGTAGGTGATCGGAGCGATATTGGTCGCGTTTTTAATCACGTTTGCTGTATATCAGGATTTACTGCTGCCACAAACTTCGCCAAAAATTTCGATCCGCGTAAACATTGTTCATCAGCTGTCAGGGAATTAACAGCCAAACATTTATCGCTGTCGCGCCTTGGGTTGGAGTGATGTCGGGTGCCAAGACATTTAGGCGTCGGGAGCCTCCAGATGTCGGGTATCGGTTTTTTTGGGACCCGACACTTACGGTTCAAAACATCAGTTTTGCTGAGAGAAGAATTCTTGAAAGGTTTCTTCGGACCAACTGTTTCTGAAGGCACAGAGTGTAACATTTTGGGGTTTATTTCGTTTGAAAAAACGTGAATTTAATAAATCGAGCTAACAATTGCTTTAAAATGAGTGAGATTTTGTCTGTTTTTGCTTCAAAAACTAGGTGTCGGGTATTTTAGAGCTGTCGGGTGTCACCGGCAGCTCATCTCGAATGAATGTCTCATCTCCATTTTACAAAAAATGGGAACATAGACACTTGTGGCGCGACAACGACGTTACTCTTCAAGTTCAAGAAATGAATGCCGATAAAAGTATTCGTATTTCAGCCATGCAGTCCAGTGAAGAATTCAATTCTGCCCGGTAAACGCGGCTCGACCGGTTATCTCGAATTGCTCGTGCTCAATAATCGACAGATACAAACAGCCGGTGATTTGGGTCGACTCAGGCCACTCGTGTGCAACATAACGGAGCTGGATTTGGCACAGAACTGTCTGCACAGCTGGGATGAGGTCGGGCTTGGCTTGTAGTTTTGTTGTTGGCAGATTTTGTTTTTTTGGGATTTGAATCACTGATCATGATCAATTGTTCCGTATTGAGTGTCATCGTGATTCGCACAAAATTTAGATAACTTTTAAATTATTTTTGGCCCCATCGAGTTGTTCTTGCATCGTGATATAATTTCTATCGATTGGATCTAAGTGTTTTTTCGGCTTCGTTAAATCTGTTCGTTGTGCCAATGGTCTTCAGCCGTCTTCGCCCGCTCATGAGCTAAAACCTCATTAATTAATGAAATACAATCAATAAAAATTGAAGAAGTACATAATGTGATGCAGGTGAACACAATTCTGTCGCACGTCCCGCTGCTACGTCACTGCAATCTGAGTTGCAACCCGCTGAATGGTCGTGCCCCGATCGAATGGAGCACGCGAACGTGTGAACTGGAGATGTTGCATCTGGCATGCTTGGTGCTCAACAACACGTCGGTCCGCTGGGGCACGCTGTTTCTGCTGTTGCCAATGTTGCCAAAGTCGGTTGGGTCTGACTGGTTTCGTTTTTGGTGGGAGCGCTTTTGAAGGATTATATTGCGATTGATCCGTTGATCTGTTTTGTTTTTGTGCAAGGCGACGTATGGTAATGGCAGTGTACCTGTAACAAATAAAACATAAAATACAGTTATAGAAAGACATTAAAACCGTTTTTTGGCTGTCAAATTCTAAAAGGTACAAGCTGAAATGTGGCACAATCTACTGCGGCTTCCAAAAAACTTCTGTCGCCATTCAATAAAGGTTTACCTGTTTGTGACATTTGTTGCAGTTTGTCCGAGCTCTACCTGAGCCTAAACCCGTACGGCAGCCGATCACAGCAGCCTTCGTCACAACTGGTCGGTGCTGGATTTCACAATGTTCAGGTAACATGCTTTTTGAAATGTTAGTTCTTAAAGGGGGCCCGACATTATCCATTTTTGGAGTGACACACATCAATATTACTGCAGAAATGACAAGAAGACATCTGCAGTCACACGTTTTGAAAAGACAATGAAGTCGAACTTCGAAAATTTCATTTAGAAATTCACCTCCGAATGTCGACTGCAAGGAACAAAGTTCAATTTGCTGTAGTCGCTCGGCTCCCTGAAAAACAGGCATCGAGCTCAAAAAATGAAGCAAGAAAATGTTTAGGGCAAAACACATGGTTCTAAACAGGTATAATTTTATAACACTGGAAATTTCTGTTTGGGCCACACTGTGAATTAGACTTGAACCACTAATTTCGACCAGCGTGAAAGATGTTCGCTAGACGTAGGGGAAAAACTTTTACGCTGGTCGAAACCAGTGCTTCATGTCTATCTCATAGTGTGGCCCAAACGAAAATTCCCCGTGTTTTAAAATTGTACCTCTTTAGAACCATGCGCTTGGCCGATTCATACGGTCGCTGTGGGAAATCGTCTGTGGAACATTTTCTTGTTTCATTTCTTGAGCTCGATGCCTGATTTTCAGGGAGCCGAGCGACTACAGCAGATTGAACTTTGTTCCTTGCAATCGACATTCGGAGGTGAATTTCTGAATGAAATCTTCGAAGTTCGACTTCATTGTCTTTTCAAAACATGTGACTTCAGATGTATTCTTGTCATTTCTGCAGTAATATTGGTGTGTGTTAATCCAAAAATGTAAAGTAAAACTACGCCAACACGAGCCCGATTTCGGAGCTGGCAAAATAGTGAAACATTCATGACGTGGCTGCTGATTTTAGAAACGTTACACGTTGTGGCATACAACATGGAGCATGATGATTTTCTCTTTCTTTGCGTTTTGCAAGCCCCCCCCCCCCCAAAACCGGCCCCGGGTGGGCGAAGTCTCCCTAAATAACGCCCCCCCCCCTTTAATAAAATTGATTGTTACACAAATCGTCATTTAGGTGCTGCACTTGAATCATTGCGGTATTGAGTGTTGGCGTGACCTACAACGCATTTGTGCGCCTTTTCCCCGACTTGAATGTCTTGTGATCGCTGATAATCCACTGAAACAGGTTGACAATTATTATTAATTGTTGGTTTTTTGTCCTTACTTTTTCTTTTGATAAGGTGAGTCCGAAATGGCGTTGAGCGTATTGAAAACGAATGGCTCACCTGTATGCGCGAAACGAAACATTTTAGCATCGTTTCGCTTTGCCACATTTAAAGTGATGGAAGGGGAGCGAAAAGTCCAAATCATCGTGTTTTTGCACAGCACTTCGCTGCCAGTGCACCCTGTATTCGATTGTCTTCCCCTCGCAGATCGGTCCCCCGTCACAAACCAACCGTCCCCATCCGTACTACATGAGTGCTTTCCCCAACCTTCGCGTGCTCAATCTGAATCGTGTTGCCATCGACAGCTGGACACAGATCGATAATGTCAGGTGCTTTCCCGCCTTGACCGAACTGCGCTTCAATCAGGCGCCGTTGTTGCAGGTTGGCAGCGTTGAAAAGCAGTCTTTTGGATAAAATTTCCGCTTGGCTCATATCTCATATGCAGTGGTGGGTGTCGTTGGGAAGCTTAAATGTAAGAATGCCCGACAATCCTGGTCGAAAGTTCAGGATAGCAAATACATGGCTAGGCGGGGAGGGGGAGGTAAATGCCCGGGCTACCCCATAACACGCCTCGAAATGAGCCAATTTGCAAAGCAACTTGAATAAATTTATTTTTGAAATGGCCAAAAATGACATTTTGGTGTGATGCTTGATTAGTAAGTGATTGAAAACAATATGTAAGGCGAAAACGGTCTGTTGTTTTGCTCATTTTTCGACCGTTCTGGGATTAAATACCCTTGGCAAAAAAATCAGGATACCAGTAACCCAAGCGGGAAGGGCGACGCAAGAACAATAACGATGCAGCGGATACATTTCAATAAAACAAACGAAACCACGCAAATGTTTCAAGTCGCTAACGGACGCCGAGCGCTGGCATCTTCTCGTGGCACGACTGCCGACAATTCGCCATTTGAATGGATCGACGATTACGGATGATCAACGTATTGATGCCGAACGGTTCTTGCTGCGCTGGTACGAGAATGATCCGAATAAATGCGACAGGTTTTTTTGTGTTTTTCTAGATATTTTTTGTTGGATTTTTTTGACCTCGGTGGCAAGGAACGAGCAAGTGATTTGCTGGACTTGTTGCTTCCTGCTACTTTTGAATGTTTGGAAACATTTTTTGTCCTAGTCTGTGGCAAAGCTAAATAATTTTCGTTCTGGAATTTGGACAGAATTATTATCAATCAGTTCAGGTACTACGAGCTGCTACAAGTTCACGGTGAATTGGAGCCCCTGGCTGATGTCAATATGCGACCAAAGTCGTCAGCCACGGTCGAGATCAAGTACGATGCGCTGCATTTCTGCGAACAACGCACGGTTTGCGTCAATCAGGTCCGGATTTGTTGCTTGTTTTATTATTTCGTTGTTATTTCTTTCCGTTTTACCGGGTTTATACGCACCGTGTTTTTGGTTTGGTTGTTTCGCCGCGTTTTCACAAAGTCTGTGATTCACAGACGTGCGGTGCACAAGGTGGTCGTGTGTGATTCCTTAGACACCTGTCAGCTGGTTTTTTTGCTTGTTGAATCTTTTCCCTTTATCTGATGCTCCAGTTTCGTCCCTCTCGCAGCAGTCGTTTGTTTATGAAAGCGTTGCTTCATCAGTATAAACCTTTCAAAATTTACATCTCTGTCGTTTTCAGAACGTCGGACAATTCAAAAAGTACCTAAAGTCGCTCGTCAATCTGCCACCCAACCAAATGCGTCTGTTTTATTTCGATCCCGAAACCCCGTTTGGTGCTGAAGAGCTGAAACTGATGGGAAGGATGTTGTACTCGATTGGCGTAAAAGATGGAGACCTGTTCTGCATTGAGGTCGGTCGATTGTGCTTGTTTACAACAAACATGTATATATTTCTCGGAACGTTTTTGTTCTGGATGCGAAACAATTTTAGTTGTTTTTATGCAAGATTGCTTCAAAACTTGATTCCTTCAAGATTGTCTTGGGTGACGGAGGCAGGATCGATTGTGGCTGTTGATAAAACGAAAAAGTTCCATTTTTCTTTGCAGAAAAAAGTCGAGCCACAGCGGATTCGGGCACGAAAGACGCGTACCTGTTCGTCATCGTCAGCAAGCAACGCGCCATAGAAGTCTTGTCCGATTTATATTGACAATTTTTGTCATACATTGGTAAATTCTCATTTTCGTTGCTGTTCTTTCTGTACATAGTGTGTGCGTGTGGTTTTCCATTATTTTTCTTGCCTACTATCCCTTTTCCTTGTTCTATTTAAAATCAGCGGTGTATTGCATTGTCTCGGTTCTCTTGATTTCGTTTGACCACTTTGCTTAGTGATGGACCATTATAATGCTCGGTATTTTTTGATGTACCAAATTGGCGTCCTATATTTCTGGACGAGTTCTGAACAGGGGATTGCTTCTTATTTCTCAGCCGTATATTAGAACCGTTTACCTATCATTTCAGAACATGCGCTAGCGCATAACTGCATATATGCGGATCTTTAACAATTTTGTACATAATTTTCCTTTGTATAGGTCTTTCGTATCTCAGGCATTTTTGCAACAAAGTGCAGCGGCCTAGTTCATTCGAAAGAAATCCCATGCTTTCAAGGTTTTTTATTTTGCGCTGTCAATTCTTCAAAAATTTTTAAACCTTTTCTAAAGTTTGCTTTTTAGGCTGATATTAGGATGCTTGCTTTGCTTTGTGTTTCCTGTCATGTTTTATGTAATTCATTACTTTGTCCTCAGCCATGTAAATTTCTTTGCGATGTGTTATTTTTCTTGTACAGATTGCTGTTTGTCCGGGGCTGATTATTATTTGGTCACCGAGGTTCAAATATTGAATAACACACATACGTCATTCTTATATTCAGTGTAGTACTTGATCAAGGTGTTGACGATAGATAGATTGGAACCCGAAATGTGTTGACGATAGATAGATGACCCAAGTCCGAAATCTGGGGGTCGACCCAAATTTGCCTATTTGAGGTAAAAAAACACAGATTTTGAGTCAAAAATGTCCATTTTGGGGTCGATTGTTGTTGATGATAAATAGATTGTTCGCAGATATTCTTGACGATAGACAGATAAGCCCATAAGTGTTGACGATAGATAGATGAAATCAAGATGTGTTGACGATAGATAGATGAATTTGAGGGACCCCCACCCCCCCCCCCCCCAAGTACTACCCTGCTTATATTCAGAATTTGTTCTCTGAGCCGAATCATTCATGTTCAAGCACCCACACGTTCACTTTATTTTGTTTCACTAAATAATACAACGTTTAAGATTTAAACGATATCGGTGTGTAACTGCGTATATCGAGTTCATAGTCAAACTTGCTGTGATTTGGTTTTGAACTTCTAGTAATAATATTTACTAAAATACTGTTTCACGTGATGTGTAGCAGCTGCGTACTGCACTGCGGCTGGGGGTCTTTGATATTAGGTCATGATGCAGTGTACCTGCATACTACCTTGGATTGATTAATGTTACCTTTGGAGTGTGCATCCAACTTTAGTCATAACTTTGCCAGAAATGCAACGAAAGTTGTTTTGACCACCAAGTGCATCAAAAAGTCTGGTGTACTTGTGAATGTGAAGTATCAAATAGCAAAACGTGATTTATACGGTTTTTATTTTAGGATTTTCTGATTTGATGCAATTGTGCACCAAAAGCGTTCTGGAGTTCAACTTTTTCGGCGTTTTGTGGAACATGAACTACACATTTTTGGTGCGCGGTTTTATTAATGTGACTGCCTACACCTGCGTGTGTTATCATGTTTTTATATCGGTGGTGTGTTGTATGTTTGTAATAATATAATAATACGATGTATCTAGTACTTATTTGTACGTTATTATGTCGCGTTGTTATATGTTGTAAAGTTGATCCCAGTGTCATTAACTTCGTGTGTATAAAACTTTATGTGAAAGGGGAAGGTTATTTGAAACTTTATCCGGACAGTTTGACTGGTCCTGGTCCAGCCCCATTTCAAGAAGGGGTTATGTTATCTTCAGTTCATATTTGTTTCACGTGAGTTTCTTGCCTGCTCCCGGGTTCGTTATCTGTGCTGGCTTATCAAAATTGTTGTTATTTTTATGACTTGCTAGTTGCGGCTAAAATTGGCCCCATGTTGTGTTTTGGACGTCAGACGTGTGTTTTTTTTGGTCGTCTGGAACAAGCAAGGCTCGGTAAGAAACATCTCGGATAGGAAGAAAATGTTCTGAGTGTTTCGCTAATATCGGATGTTATTTTAACAAAGTTATTGCGAATTTCAGGAGCAGATCTGATCACTAAAATAATGAGCGAAATGTTGGAGCAACTGCTAATTCTCGTTCTCACCGTATCCTTCCCACCACTGCTTTTATTGGTGCTTTTGGTGTTGGTATTGGCGATATTTGGCAAATCACTGGGCATTCGAAGAGCTATGGTCAAAGGGCTGCTCAGGGTGTTCGAGGTAAAGGTGTTCCGTTTGTGCTGGTGTTGAATGGGTTTCAACATTTTTTGCTATACATAGCATGCGTGGTTTTTTGTGCTTGGTTTATTAATTGACATTATTTTGCGCAGTCATTCCACTTACAGAATGGCATGGTCGGGAAAGGCAGTGGACTCGCCCTTTTTCGGCACACCAAAATGCTATTTATCATATAAACGGCGGTTGGCAGTGGATTGACGGCAGATTTGAAGACCAGCAGTTGATTATAAAGAGGGCAGACTGTCGAGAAAGGCTTTCATTTGTGCCTTGTGTAGTGAGCGAATGTGCAGTAACATGATGTCAATCGATTTACCACATTGAGGATGCTTTGTCGTTGCAGTGGGGTCGTCGCGAGCTGCATCGTGCTGACGAAAAGTTGCGCGCCGAACGGGAAAGGTTGTTGACCGAGGAAAGCAGTGACACGGATTCAAGCATACGCACGTCATCCACCAGTGAACGATGTTAGTTGAACGTGGATTAATGAGGTTGTGGTTTTATATTTATGATCGAAATGCTAATTTGGTTTTATTGTGAATAGGTCTTTGTCGGAATTATTTTTGCTGTTTGCGAGTTCATTGCGAAGCTGGTGAAGAAGTTTATTGGTCGCCAGAACCGCAATTTCAGTTTTATATCGATGTTGAAACGTCAGCAGTATTCTGGAGCAGTTGGTGCGAAAATCAGCAGTGCCGCTCTGGCTTGCACTTTTGTGCGCAGCAAATGGTGTTTTACACGAGCATTAAGTTGTACTCGCTGTGCTTTTTCAAGGTCAATTCGCCAGATTTGTTCTCACCGATGAGGCCTGGCAGCTCGTCGGTCTGAAAACAGTTCGAAACAGGCAAAAACACACTGCTATTACATTATAGTAAACACCAACACTAGTGAAGTGATGTCGCACCACGACCACGCATGTTTCGATCTCTTCCCGATTAATTTCAAATTGCACAGGCATTATCAAACGTGAAGCCACAGACCGAATTCTGACCAAACTCAAACCGCACGAAAAGCCGCAATACGGACGCGTGTGGACGTTTGCCGATGACAGTTTGGACTTTGTCAAGGTTTGTCAATTTGTCAGTTTTTTTGTTAGCAGTAGCCTTGTATTATTGCAATTTTTGTGCTGTATCGTTGCTGTCGGTCTGTTTTTTTTTCTGAACAATATTGACGAGTTTGCTTGAACTGTACTCTGGACGGAGGAAGCATCATAATGTGTAGTTGCAGTGTGATTCTAACATGTGTGGGACGAGCAAGCTTCTTGTTCATCATTTTCAGGCCGGTGTCGAAGCCATAATAGAAGATGACGTTACGAATCGATTTCTGACCGAAGATCTGGCCTCGTGGAACCTGCTGACCCGAACCGGCATCAAATATCAGCATGTCAGGTGAGGTTTGTGTTTCGCTTCAGAATGTCAAAAAATTGTTGAGTCTTATGAGTCTTCATTGAGACAAGGAGCATGTTGTGATCTTCGTCATGGCAAGAGCCGTGGTCAACAGCTGATGTTACATGCCGCTGAAATGACTGGGCATAACTTAGCTTCTGAAAAATTCTTGATGGCTGCTGCAACTTGAAACAAACAGTCGCAAAAATGATAGAAAAACGATGATCTGTACAAAATTAACAAACGTAGGTTTGGTCTGCTCGTGATTCGTTGGCTGATGTTTCACAAAGTATGACTTCATTTGATTTTTCGTCAGCATTTAGCATAGCCACTGCTTATCAAAAAACAATCAGCACCCAGTCAGGTGACAAAACTAAAATCAGACAAACTTTATCCATTGTTTCAGCTGGCGTCTGGGCGCCCTGTGGTTGGCCGGTCTCATCATCCGTTACGCTGTGTTGTTCCCCATTCGATGTATGCTGTTGGCGATCGGCATGACGTTCTTGGTGGTCACAACTGCTGTTATTGGATACGTGCCTAGTGGAAGGTTGGTATATTTGTGGTGACGATTGCGTGGTGGTGCTATGTGTGGACAGAGTTCAATTAGTGATCGCGTTAGTGTGTTTTGCGCAAGAACATTTTGAAATTGTTTCTCTCTCCGTTGGCTGATATTTCACGCGGCAATCACCTGATTAAATTTTTGGATCTTTGTACTTTGAAAACATCTTGTATTGTGAAATATCCATCTGAATCGCAAATGCGAAATAATGAACTGAAACACATATTTTTTACGGAGGTCTGTCTGATATGAGATCGCAAAATTACACTTTCAGTCTCAAGGAATGGCTGAACTGGCATGCCAACATCATCGCCAACCGAATTTGCTCCCGATCTCTATCTGCGATTGTCACATTCCACAATGTGTGAGTTTGGCAGTGACCGTCTGTCTGTTAATTTTTGTTTATTTTGTCAACACAGCACAAACCCTGAGGGATCGCAAACTTCCAATGCGTTCCAAGGCACGTGTTTGCGTGCTACAACGCCTGATGTTTCACGCAAGAATGACATCCCCCACGGACTGTCAGCTTGTTTATTTTTATGTGAGCATTCGTAACTGATTTCAAAATCCGCTAACTGAGACAAAAGATTGAATGTTGTTTTTATCTGGGGCAAAAATAACTAATTTAGGCTGATATTGTAAATTTGTTTCTCAGCATCGTTAGATTTTCAGTGAAAACATGGCACAAAACGGTGGCATCTGTGTGGCGAATCACACATCGCCGATTGATGTGATGTTGTTGGCCTGTGACAATTGTTATGCGTTGATTGGACAGAGACAGGTCGGCAATTTGGGCTTCGTTGATGTTCAGGTTATTGTTCTTGATTTCCTGCTGAGGTTAAGACTGTAATGATCGACTGGAACAGTCGAAGTGGTCGTTCTCGCGTGAAACATCAGCAGACAGAGACTAAATTGTTATGAATTAAGTAGCATCGGAACCTGAATTAATCTTGAATTTGGCCTCGTATTGCTCCTATGAATGACGTTTGAACTGGGCTCGTTCACGAAAAACTGAGATATATCTAGTTGTAATGGTGTCTTTTTCATATCGTGACTAAGTACTGCACTGACGTACCATTAATGTCGAAAGCCAGACAAGCCAAAACAATTATATCACTCTCGAAAATCATAAAACATGTTTCACAAACGTTCCAGGGTGGCCTGCTCGGTGTTATCCAGCGCGCATTAAACAGAGCCAGTAATCATATTTGGTTTGAACGATCGGAAGCCAATGACAGACTCGCGGTCGCAAGGAGGTTGGTTTGAGATAGTAATTTAGCTGATGTTTCACTGACGCTTGATCTTGGCCTGTGAAGTGGCTGTTTGGTACTTTTGCTTCATCTGGTGGTTTTGAAGACCAGTGAAACAAGAAACAATGTGAATCGGTGTTCATGAATTAAGCGAACTCTCGTGCGAAAAACTGAAAAGGTGGCATACAAAGAAAATTACTCATTTTAAGCGTGCTTGTTTTTCAAATATTAAATATTATTGCAGAATCAAAGAGCACGTGCAGAACGCCGCAAATCTACCGATTCTGATCTTCCCCGAGGGCACCTGCATCAACAACACGTCAGTGATGCAATTCAAAAAGGGATCCTTCGAAGTCGGTGCACCCATGTATCCGGTTGCCATCAAATATGACCCCAGATTTGGAGACCCGTTCTGGAACAGCAGCGAACAGAGTTAGTCAGTCGGTGTAGTTGACTGATTGTGTTTTGTTAACTGTACTGCATGCATGAGGGGGTAGTTAGCACCTTTTCACACTATTGTGCTTATGATAGGATGAATTCCTGGAAAATATAGAGCCTGCAATTAACTGCAGGCTGGGGCGAATACATTTTCATGATGATGACCAGCTGGGCGATCGTTGCCGACGTGTGGTACTTGCCCGTGGTGAGACAGGAGGTCGGTTTATTCGCGTGATCGAATTTGGATTTTGTATGCTTGCGGTAAAACCGGTTTTTTATATTTTTGGAAAAATTTCCGAAAAAAGCGAAACAAGCCGATAAAGAGCCGTTGTGTATAAGGATAGGGGAACCCAACATAACGTATTTTTTGGCCCAGGTTAACGTCAGCACAGCCAGTGTCGTGGCGTGCTAGGGCGTTTTTGACACTCATAACAACAAAAATGATCAAAACAAGGCACTTTTACCCCTCGCACCTTCGACAAAAGTCTGGCTCATGAAAATATTTTCTGAATTTAGCGAAAAATATACGAAAATACATGCTTCTAAAAAAAGTTTCCAGGCAGCTACGGTTTTTTGTCGGTAGAAACACCTGAAGAAACCGTCGAAAAAAACGGTTTTCTTTCATCCGCACCTATAGTATTTTGTTGAATTTTGAACACACCGTCCAATCAAACCATGGTCAGCAGTGCCAGATATGAAATACACATTCAACAACGTTCCCTTTCGCAGCCGCACGAAGACGGCATCGCGTTCGCGGCACGCGTGAAACGTCTGATCGCCGAACGCGGTGGTCTGGTGGACCTGGAATGGGACGGACAGCTGAAACGACAGAAAGTGCCCGAGAAACTGCGCCTCAAACAACAGAAACTCTACTCGGATCGACTGAGTCGCGCCAAGAGCTCGATCGCTAGTCAGCCGTCGCCGGCGTTTTATGCGGCGGTGAGATTTGGGTGTTGTTTTTTTTAATCTTTTGGTTTGAGGATGGGCGCGTGGGACTCGCAGAGAACGATGCGTGTGTGAGAAAAACACGGGTGCACTTGTTATTGGATTGGTTCTGTGTTTTGCTTCCGCGATTTAAAGATGTGTAACAGTACTGATGTTGTGATGATTTGCGCAATACACCAGAAAAAACATAAAAAGAACAATGCTAATTTCAGTTAAACAGCTCCAAACTCGATAACAGCTCCAACGAAGTATTTGAAAACGGGGACATTCTTGAGCATGTACTGGCCGCTGATGTTAATGGAAATAATGATGATACGAAACATGAAAAGCACGACTAACATTTTGTCTTTTAACTGAATTTACTTTCTATTTATGATATTCTGTATCTCGACGAGACTAACAAAACATTACAACGTTCCACTACGCTAGTCATTGCCGGTATTAGTAAGTGTAGATGTGGTTATGGCCTTTATCAATCTTTTATTTATAATGTCGCAGAGTCGTGTTTATCTGTATTAGTTCTAGCTCTGCCACGCGCATATTATAGCACCGTACCGTAGTCAAGTTAGGTTTTTGCATTTGATCTTCACGTACTTTAGAACTTCCGCTGCGCTAATTTATTTATAATTATTTATTTGATTTATGCCAACTGCACTGACATTATCAGAAACCATTCATGTGTCGTTTTCACAGTATCTCACTTTCCAAGGAGAGTTGGCCATTTTTCGTTTCAATTTTCTTTTCCTGGCGCTGTATTCGTGTATTCACATATTTACCAACAATTATTGTTTCTTCATAAATTCTTGTGCCTGAGAATGATGTGGTTTCTTTGTGCTCGTTTTTGCCCTAATTGTGTGCTATTGCAAACAACTCTATCTTTACGTTATTTGTTTTTTCTCAACAATATTTCGCTTGCTCACTGAAAGTTGGATGTGGCCACTATTTATTTTTTCAGTGTCAGACTGGCTGCTGCGTATTTTATTTTGTTTCTCATATTTCAGCAACTGTAACTTTTTTATGCTAATTGACGTGTTCTTGGCTGATACTTTATGGTTGTGTGGCCACAATACTTTTTCTTCTTGTTATTTTACTCAATATTTTGCCACTTGTTGCGGGTACGCTGAACGAATAAACATGTATTGTGCGATAAAACCAAAACCGATCCAATTGACATTCCACAAGTTTGCGAAGCAACCCTGGAGTCAAATCTGTCAGTTACGATACCTGCAGAATGGATGTCAGAAAAAACATCGGCCAATTGGTCTGTGGGAAGCCTTTATGACTCTTGTTGATTCTTTCTGCACCGCTCTGGACAAATACTACAATGGGCGCGATGACACGTTGAAACTGCTCAAAGAAATAAGAATCGGCATGTGGCTATCAATGCCATATTCGATAAATGTTCGCTCAACACTGGCTCTTTCCTTGTCTCCATCATAAATTATTTGGGGCATGGGTCATAATTGCAGCCCTGGATGTACCACTGTTGATGTCCATAGCAGGCAGTCACCGAAGTGGGCTTGTACATGACCGAGCGCCGTATGCCTGAATCTTCAGGATGGTGATCAATACATTGGTAGACTTCTGGCCCCCGGCTTTTAAGCAGCAACCCAATGTTTGGGCTAATATTACAGTGGTCAAATCACTTCGTCAACTCACACAGCAGCCACAAATGAGCGCGAGAAATAATATATGGCATTCGGGCTGAGTTCACGACTCCGCAATGTATGTTGATAAAGTAATTTGACCACTTTTGAGTTAACCGCTGTAATATAAGCTAAAGTTTTAGCACAGTGGATTCTTTCATCCTTGAAAGAGTATCGATGACCATGTGCGCTCTCCTCAAACGGCGCGTACAGGGAGAGTTGGAACTGTTTCTGGAATTTTTTTATTCTTCTATTTTTTCAATTTTCTATTCTGTCCAAAGTTTCAGAAATAGTTCCATCTCTATCTGTGCGCGGCCATGGCCGGGATCGAAATTGACCAGTCCGCCGCCTGATTTTACATGTCACTGCAAAGAGGGTTGACCATGTAGATTTATGACCTCGACCACAGCTTTTCGAGCACTCCGTGACGATCCAGTCAGTGTAGATGCAATCGGAGACTTCAACTGTGAAAACGTTGTCACGGTACCAAATGCTGAAAACAAAGATAGCGGTTTGCGCGTCAGATTCACCCATTGTCACTGAAATTTGGCTTTCGCGCGCCTAAAAGTACCAAAATTTCCCGCTCGCGCGCACTGTCTTAACAAGCACCAGATAAAAATGACTTTTCAAAAATGGAACAAGCACTAGATAAAAATGACTTTTGGAATTGGCCCCTCCCTTGGTCAAAAGCTGGATCCGCCATTGCCAAGAATGTTTACGTCGTTTTGGCAAAATAGCGCGAGCTGTGGTTGTGCCAAAAAAGTGAATGTGGTTCTAAATTAGTCCCAAGACGTCTATCAAAGATTTGTGATCAAGTTGCAGACTAAGAGCATGCGAAACAGATCGGTACATTAATTTGAAGGTGAGGTGGTGGGGTCAAAATTTTTTACTTTTCAGCACTCCGGGCTCAGACAGGGAGCTGATATGGGAAAAAATTTCTTGGCCATGTGTGTTTTGGACCAAGCCCACTTACGGTGTCAAGTTTCATCGAGATTGGTTTAGGTCGCGTATATATGGCGGAGACCCTTTAAGAAAAAAGATTGTTTCGTGCCTCATGAACACTTATTTTAATGAACTTCTTTGCAACCAAAAACATCAGAATTAAGACTCTCGACAGTGTAACTTTCATGTTAACAGGCTGGTATAGTAAATTTCCAAATTCGTTGCCGCACAGTAAAGTACGCCCCATAGTTAATGTCAGGTTCTAAACCCGAAAATCAACTTATGAAACATTCAGACAGCCAACACACACGAGCTTGCCAGCCAGTCAGGCAGCTGCGCGCAATGTTTCAGAACCGCGCATGGTTAGCGTTCGGGTTTATAACTTGACATTAACTATGGGGCGTATTTTACTGTGCGGCAGCGAATTTGGAAATTTACTATATGAGTGTTTTAAAGTAGCCCGAACGCGGGCAACTGCACCGTTTGTAAACTTTAGAAGAACGAAAACTAGATATCTGATTATTCAAATTGGGCTCAGTATCATGCTGCAACAATATTTCGAATAAGCCTTCAGAGGGGAGTTTATTCGAAACGAACCCTGGCGGCTCTTTTGAGAAATTTTTCAATTTTGTAATCTCAAATCCAATGCTTGTCCCAAGTAAAGTCCTCAAGGGACCGACTGTTTCCGGTAGTACATTTTTACGGTGGTCAACATTTTGTGCGACATGTCTTTTAAAAGGCACTAGCCAAGCGAAAATTGACAAATCTTTTCGCTAAACTGTTCAAAAACTTACAATAGCGCCAAACAAAGCTTCTCGAGAAATTTATTGTCTGCTGTGTTGAGGCACAATAAATGTCAGATAACGCAAATGATAACTGGAGAAGAGAATTATTTTCTTTAACTTTGTTTGTGCACTATTAGTTAAGAGAACCGTAAAGTTAGGGTTGGATGATTGCCTCATCGGTAAATACCTATAAATCAAAGAGATCAAGAGAAAAAAGAGAATCACGGCTACTAATTCACTAAATGTTCATTCAACGGAATGGCTTTTTCGGGCCTTCATCATGAATATTATTTTGGACAGGGTTCATAGTTACACCCCTGGAGGTACTGTTCAGTTTCATAGCAGTCACTCATTGAAGTCGGTTTGTACATGATCGAGCGTTCGAAGCGTTGTGTGCCTGAAAAATCAGGGTGAAGGTGAATACCTGCCAGAGACTTTTCTGACTTCCCTGCCTTTAAGCAATAACCCTAAACATTTCAAGCATAGTGAATCCGTCAATGCTCGAAAGTGAAGGTTTTTTTTGTTAGCGTTGGGCACCATACAGTACCGTATGGTATCTGCGCTCCCACCGCAAGGACCGAAAGCGACAGTTCCTCTAACACTGTCTTATTACCTCGCCCACAGCTTTTCGAGCACTCAGTGCTGGTCCAATCAGTGTAGATGCAATCGGTGACTTCTGCTGTGAAATAGCCGTAACGGTTCCACGTGCTGCAAAGTAAGACATCAATATTGGTAACCCAATACGGTTCGGTTTTGGTCACCAGACCATATACAATCCACCTGGTGGTGACCTTGTTGCAATTTTAAAGGAACTTTTTAAGATTCACTCTGTGTATTCGATAGCAAGTATTGCGCTGAGCATCATCAGTCAGAAAAATGAACTTGAAACATCAACAAGATTACAAAGATTGAATCAGAAGGCTGATTCCAGTTCGGATTGATCACCAAGCTTTGATACTTATCCATATTGACGATCAACACCGTGAACGTACTGGTTCTTGAAGTCGTACATGTACGGCTTTGTCCAGCCGTTCTCTGTCTGCAGGCTGACGTTTGCTATCGACAATTGAATCTCTGAAAGCAAAAATATTCAATTTCATCTCATGCACCGTTAAGAAGCAAGTATAGGTACCTAATGATGCAGCTGCTCTTTTCCGCACATTGTGGTGCCGTGCAAGGGCAATAATACGTTATCGACCGTATCACCTTTATGGGCAAGCGCTATATGGCAACGTCGTGGCATGGATTTGCCCACGTCTTGTGTGGTTTGTTATACAGGTATGGCTTTAGCAAATACAAGCCAAATGGTTGCCATAGCGCTTGCCCGGCAATGTTGATACGGGCATACGGCCTTATGTGTCACGGAATGAATTAAGGTATGTATGTATGTACACAATGATGACACTTACTGCCAGTTGCGTACTGCATAATGTAGTCCATGCCGATCTTAATCGGCGGTCCGTTCGCCACTCCAACCACGTGCGTGAACGTGAGCACTTGGGGGTGTTACCAAACTTGGTTCGGTCAGATTGTGGCGACATTGTGCCACATCAGTGGACGGAGTATGTAATCTTACACTGAACAGTGGGGCATCCCTTGGCCAAAACAGCCTGAACCTAAGCTTACTGTTTGATACAGGCGCCTTCTGCAACAACGGATGCACCGGGTATTCCTGCCAATGGCCCCTAAAAAAGCAAGACCGCTAGCACTCCGCTGCATTCTGAAATCGGCCTAAAGCCAACCCACCGAAGAAATTCCTCCCTAGCGGGCGAGTTTGGCTAACAATGTCACAAGACTTTATTTGGGATTGGGATTATCTTTTGTTCAAATCAAAGTCCCGAAAAGAAGCAAATAACTTCAGTGCGCTTTCATTCATCATTCACCGCGATGACCAATCATTTTTTATGCTAAGCTGTTGTGAACTGGGCATAGCACAGGACCGACCACCAAAGTTTGATAGCTCCCTTCGTTCGGTTTCGTGAATTTTACGTCGTGTATGAACATGTCTCTGCCTGTCTGCCAGAAAACGCCGTCTGTCGCCTTGCCGTAGTACTCAAACTGTGTGGCAGCATTTGCAATATATTGGTAACGCATGTATATTATTAGTGTATTAGTGCCGCGCATATGACAATATTCAAAAAGATTGGAACCTAATATACACGTGCATACTTTCATGGCGGCACGGGGGTTGTCGGTCTCTGGTCCGGTGCGGAAAGTGAGCTTGTACGCTGAAAATCGTGTCAAAGGTTAAAATGAAGAGCAGCATTGTCATGTATAGATCGTCATATCGTCTAGTTTTTGGTAAAACTGGCAAGTTGCATCATTTGAATTGAAGACCAATGTGGCGGCTACATGCAAATAACAAGAGCATCTTAATATCATAGTAGTGATGTTCTGGAACATGCCTCGAGCCTTGGGTGCAACAGTTAGATACACAAAAGATTTTGATAAAAGTGTCCTGCTGGTGACATAACCGAAGCTCAAACCAACTCCGCTTTGCGAGCGTCACTGTAGCCAGCATTGCGATCAAAATCAGGCGAATGGTATGATTGGGAGACATCAGGATGGCGTGGTATAATCGGTGGAATATGTTAGAGTAATTTCCGCGAAATCCAATGCGAATGAGCATTATTTCTTGATGTTGCGTTGTTTGAATGCAATTGTCGCGCCGGGCCACCAATTCCACGTGGACGATTTGATTTTGCGCTTCCTGTATTGGCTCCCTCCAACTTTTTCCAGCATTTCTGTCGACCCAGCCGGGTCATATGTAGGTCTTTTACTTCTACGGCTTACACTCATTCGCAAAATACTCGGTGTTGTTCCCGGTAACACGACGGGGAAAGGAAAGACGCGGTAGCGGTAATTTTGGCCTGGAAACCGGTCTAGACGAGCACGACCAAGTCACAATCAAGGAGCGCTCTGTTTTTTCGTTCTTAATTTCCGGCTATCAGATGAGAGCAATCTGATGTTTTAGCAATTTGACCCTTTATAGTATCCCCTGCAATTCTTCAATCCCCTTGCTTGGTTTGGCAAAACTTTTCGCGCAACAAGATTAATTTGAATTGCCGTTTAAGGTGTCCGTGGGTTTGAATTTGCATTGAAGTTCATCGGATAGTGCAGTGCGTTACGCATTGCGCACACACTTGGACCGTCGAAAATGGCTTGATTTACATTAACTAAGAACGAACGCGCAGGGCATAGGCGTGAACAGTATGTACATTCTCTTTTTTGGATTTGAATCATTCTTTTTCGCAAATTTGGATACAAAGTATGGCTACAATGACACTAGAAGTTTTGTTTCTTCTGGCAATATTTGTTGGAATCTCTGTGGTTGGTTTCAGTTGAAAATTGATATTTGAGGTTTCGCAACAACTGGGCTCAATAGATCAATTTTTTAGCCAATCTTCGCCGTGGGTATGTTGGATTCCCCTTTTTCCAAGTATATGGTGCATTTCTTACATCCCTTCTTCGGTCGAGTCCACTTCTGACTGCTCCCACTATTACTGTCAATGTAGGGGCTGTCACTGTTGTGCAATCACATAAATATCTTGGTGCTGTTATTGATTCCAAATTGGATATGTCTGATCACGCTACTATTACTTGCGCTCGTGTGAAACGTCATGCTGGATATTTGAATCGTGTGTTGCTTCGTGATGTTTCATTGAATGTGCGTCGATACTTCTATGTTACATTGTTGCAATCCGTTCTCTTGTATGCGATTGAAGCCGTATATCCAACCCATCACCGTGATCGTGACTTGTTTGAGCGAACTCAAAAGTACTGCATTCGTCTGTTTCTCGGAAATTGGAATCGTGATGTTAATTATACTACTCTTCTTGATTTGTTTGGTGTTGGTGCTATCAGCTCAATTGTTTTATCCAGGCGTATGAAATTGATGCACATGTATTTCTGTGGTTTCCGTCATTTCCCTATTGGCATTATTGTGCTGAAAACTACAGTGTCAAATCGCAAAAGTTCTCGTTCCAATCATTCCTGTGCTGTTACGGTACCCAGATGCAACTATTCTGTCTTGTCCTCTTCACCTCTTGTATTGATGTCCAATGTGTACAACTGTTTGCCTGCTGGGTCCAAATTTTCGAAATTTTGTAAATGGGTGTCCAGCGATGAAGGTGTACTGTATGTGAAAGAAAAGTCGAAATTGCACAATGTTCGGATCGTGTTGTGGTGTGGAGTGTAAATATTATTGTGCGTGCGTCTGTTTTGTAATATTGTCATTGTTATAATATTGCATTATTGTATTC
This sequence comes from Rhynchonema sp. JSB1_4, assembly GCA_030248065.1. Classification (NCBI taxonomy): domain Eukaryota; kingdom Metazoa; phylum Nematoda; class Chromadorea; order Monhysterida; family Xyalidae; genus Rhynchonema; species Rhynchonema sp. JSB1_4. Next base: position 42,411 of record JASAMV010005484.1, read on the forward strand.
ATGCAAATGTACTCCAACTCTTTATGGAATTGGTGCCGGCTAAATTGTAAACACCTACAGTAGGTATCCATCGTTACTGTCACGCCTCGAGCGGTTGTTGATGTTTACCCTTTCGTGTCTGAAACGAAATAAAGTACTACTACATACACTTCTTATCCGACTCTCAAATACAGTATAGTTGGACAAACTGTATTTTTTCATAGCTTGGATCCCAAAATAACACTGTTGCAGACTGCGAGTGCCACAACGAGCTGACTTCCACATACACACACTACGTGCTCACAAAGCCGAAAGGCTGCGTTGGTTGTCCAACGAAAGTGTGCCCGTTCGACTACGAGAAAGGCGGTCGTCTCTACCGTGACCGGTTTATGAACTGGCACCATCGTCACGAATATTACGCAAAGTGCAAGGGTGGGATTTATAGATCCATCGGTCGTGTAAACTATTGAAGATGTTCACAAACCGGGGCCGTATCCACTTTTGGCAAAAACCAGCACGACCAGCACAAGCAGGCGCCAGCAGTTGACACATCTTTGCTTTTGCCTTGTTTGTGGACTAACCACAGTTGTGGTTATTGTCTTCGAAAGTTGATGCGGCCCTCCGTGTGTACACACGTTATTCATGTAAACTATAAATCTTGTTCTGCGCAAATGGCCAGGGTGTGTGGATGCGTATCCGGACTACTGCAAGCGGAAAGGGCACCCAGACGGATGCGGTAACGACGTGGAGGTGGCAATCAACTGTGCCAAAACGTGCCGAACCTCATTTTACTGCTTTCCACACTTGACCGCCGGCACCTTTGCGGTAAATATATAGCCTCCAATTCATAGATCTATAACTCTTTACTGCAATATGCACCCACCAATTGCTGCAATATCCAACATATTTCATGATTGATACGGGGCAATATTGGGTTCGATTTTTCAGAAACCGACAACGCCGAAGTTCGTCGCAGGCGAGCACCAATGTAAATGCTGGCATCAGAAGTGAGTGCGCATGTGCTTCCCTATCAACACGATTCTTAAAACAGGCAGCTTTTTTAATTTTCGGAAACGGTTATTTCCCTTAGACAGTGTAGATATTGGTCGCACAACGATCATATAAGAATTCATCAAATAAATCCTGATTTTCACGTTCAGTCACTCTTAACCAGTGTGCTATTTGTGTTTCTCACAAAACTTTTTTATCTGAAAATAATCCAGCAGAGCACCCACGTTGCTGCGGGTCTGAAACATTTTACTGACTGCATTCTTTGTCTGTGATCGCGCAACGTAACGTCATTGCCCTGCATCACGATTCAGGAAAAAAATTTGACCAGTTCTTATAAAGTCGTTGTGCGGCCAATACCGGTGGGGGACGCAGGGATGCTGGTGAAGCCAGGACTTATACCGCAAACGTGCGCTGTCGACCCAGCAAACAACACATCAGACAAAATAAGTATAGTCCAGCCACGAACTCATGAGACGACTTTTTTTAAATTGGCTTGTGCGGATCCAATAATGTTCCGGTTCCACGTATTTCGGAAATAAAAGAAAGTGAAACGCACGTATTTTTTTAAAATACGCTCTCCACCTCGGTGCGTAAATTCCCTTTTGACTCCCAAAACATTGTGTGTTGAACAACGTTGCTGTTCGCGTAAGCACGCAACAAGTTGAGGTCAGCCAGCTGGAAGTTGTCATCATGTCTCTCAGCCCGATCTCATTCTTTTGTTTGCGAAAACCCGTGTAACCGGTGCATTTTTGAGTCTGGCCAACCAAGCTTTGAAAAAGTCGTCTCATGAGCTTGTGGTTGGACTATATAGTAACACAACGCCAACACGAGCCCGATTTCGGAGGTGGCTGGTTAGTGAAACATTCATACAGTACGTGGCTGCTGATTTGGGAAATCTTACACGTTGTAGAATACAATGGGGCGCATGATGATTTTCTCTTTCTATTCGTTTTGTAAGCGCACCGCCTCCGAAATCGGGCTCGTGTGGGCGTAGTTTGCCTTTATTGTACGTAAATCTGACCACAGCACAATAAAGGCAAATTGCTGTGACGTTTTGTGATTGTGATTGCCCAATGAAAACCGCAAGTACTTTGCAGGTGGGACCGGGATCAGTACCGATACTTTGAGACGCAACATCCGCGAGGGTGCACGAATCCCAGCCAGCGATCATGCACGGAAGCGGAACTGAAAGAAATTGATTAGAACAGCTCTCCGATTCCAACCGAGGGATGCGCTAGTTACAATAGACAGAGTTTTGCGTATCAGATTCAGTGATTGTGTTTTCTCATGATTTTGCATCTGCTGTTCTCTGTGTCATTTGCTCGCACCGTTAGTTGAAATTTAAATGTGTTTCAAAATAATATATTTGTGACCTATGAACAATGACCGCCCATCATACTAAAGTAAACCAAGCGTCATACTGTACATCTACATAATTCTTTTGTCGGATCGGACCCTTATCACTCCGAACATTCGTAAAAGTATACCAAGGCAATAATATTGTGCTAGACATCCAAAACACTGTGCAATATAACGTGCATGTGATCAACGTACATGGAAAAGTCCACAAATTTTTGAGATCATTATCAGGTTGCATGTTCATTGCCGCAAACAGCGTACCTATGTAAATGTATTGCAAGCAATGTGTTTTTCAGCTACATATGCACCTAAGGGCGGACTTATGTAGGTTGAACACGGAAACCGGAACACGGAACTATTTCCGTGTTTGGTGTTCCGTGAAAAATTTTCAAAATCACGGAAGGGCGCCCTTAGTCATAGTGGAAAATGGAAAACAGAAATGAAAAAATATTCTATGTCCAAGTTTTCCATTTCCATTTTCCAGTATGACTAAGGGCACATTGGAAAATGGAAAATTGAAATGAAACAAAACATTTTCTGTGTGAAATCTGACCAATCAGCGGCCGAGAATTAAGCGGAACAGAAAATGTTTTTGTCACATGTCAAAACATGACTGCTGCGGAAAATGTTTTATTTCATTTCCATTTTCCGTTTTCCAGCATGCCCTTACTCATACTGTAAAATTGAAATGGAAAACTTGGACATAGAGAATTTTTTCATTTCCATTTTCCACCAAGGGCGCCCGAACACGGGAATATTTCCGTGGCACGGAACAGGGAAATAACGCAGGCATGCAAACGGTGCTTTTCGAGTGATGATGACAAAAGCCCGCGTGTTGACGAAAACAGCAACTATCGGTACGGAAATATTTCCGTGTTCCGTGAAAATAAAAAAAATACGGAACACGGAAACCGGAAATATTTCCGTGCACGAAAATATTTCCGTCACACAAAAATTAATGAAATAATTTTGTATGGGATTTATTTCCGTGTAACGGTTTCCGTGTTTAACCTATTGTAAGCCCGCCCTAAGCCCCAATAAAGCTGATAACAGGAAAGTTCCTACGTACAACGCGAAATCGCTTGTGTTCAAGATTGCCTCTGTACGTTGCTCTGATGAATAAAATAAAGCTGGTCTGATCTTTAAAAATGTCGGCCTCATTCGACACCTCGCACCGCAAAAAGGTGCGTGGTTGAAACAAACGAGTTAATCTGAGCTTGCACGGTAGTGCTAAGCGAGATTATGCATCATTCCTTACATTGCGCGAGTTCAAAAATGAAAACTCACGCATTTTGACACGACGTAACCTGAGAAGCGCAAATTCGCAAACAACGTATGACGTGGCCTCCTCCCACGTCGCAAAGTTCCATGCCACTGCGTCTCCTCTCACACCCGCGATGCGGGCAAGACATAGTTGACAATTTTGCAAAAAGTTCTCCTCTCTTTTCACAGCAAATATGCAGCTGATCAGGGCCCAAATGCTGCATGCAACACACACGTAATGCTTTGGTCAGCATTGCATTGTGTTGATAAAGCTGAAGTTATACTTGTCCATTTTGGGCTTGTAGACAATGAGGACAAATTTTTGTTTGAATCGTACTTTGTGATAGACCTGAGGCACTAATTTCGACCAGCGTAAAAGTTGTTCCCCTGCACCAAATGAACAACTTTTACGCTGGTCGAAGTTAGCGCTCCATCTCTATCACAAAATATAATCATAAATAATCACAATATAATCAAAAATTTGTCCTCATTGTCTACAAGCCCAAAATGGACAAGTATAACTCCACCTTAACTGCTTTATGGCGATTAAGCTTGCGTCTTCAGTGGCCGAGTAGTCTAACGCGCAGCAGCAGCAATGCAGCCCAAAAAGTTAAGGGTTCAATCTCCCACGCGCGCACTTAACTTTTCTGGCTTTTCACAAATCAAGTCTGAGTAGTGTATGTAGGTCATTTTGTGTTTTGCTTGAAAGTATTGGGTTGTCCTAAAATGAAGCTTTTCACGATACAAAATCTCGATGCAAGACAGAAATATGCCCCAGGGGCATAAAAGAGGATATGCAACCCAATGAAATGTGTGCTTGCAAATTCCGCACTGTGGTCGAAGAGGGTCATTATTTAGCACATTGGAAACAGATAGTTCAAGCGGTCCGCACCTGTGTTTCCAATATACTGAATAACGACGCTCTTCGACTACAGTTCGAGGCCAAAACTTTTCTAGTATCGCTTTTATGCAGTTTCATCGGGTTGTATCTTCTTTTGTGCCCCCAGGTCATGTTTCTGTCTTTGTGTGCAATATGGGCTGCGAGCGACATAGGTTTTGAACACAAGCGACAACGTGTTACAACAATCCGCTACCTACATTCAGACAACAGACATGAAAACGTATCCTGGGGCCGTTTCGAACAGAGTTTGATTCTCGTTGTGATTGCTCATTTGAAGACGACAATCTTTCGTCGCGAAATTGTATCTGAATTTTGAGAAACGGTGAAACTTGTGTTCGTAGTGCTCTCGTGTGTCAACTCATCTTCGTAACTAACGCAAAGCTGGCGCACACCCAATTTACGTAGCAGTCGTTCTGACAATGGAGCATGGTGCTTGCGTGGCTCGATTGAATAACGGCTTGAGCAATCATGCGACTATTGCGAAGGTTACCAATTTCCTCGAAGAGGGTAGAAATGGGCCCTGGCAATGTCAAATTAATGACATGATTAATGCTGAATGATTCAGCCTTAGACGGGAAACCGAACTGTATTCACACAATGGTGCCCAGGTGGTGTCATTGCACTGTTCATCCTTCAGTCCGTAATACCAACTTTCACTGCCATTCACCGTGTGCATTGTCAAGCACATTGCATTCTGGATGGATGGAGCTGACTGTAGTGCATCGGTGTTGTGCATCAGCCAGTGAGATTGGAAACCTACATAGTGAATAGGCACATCAATGAGTGAATCGACAGCATGTGTAATTTTGTTCTTTTTCAACCTTGATCATTCCTGGGCATCGGTCCATACCAGTTCCCCTTGAATTGATGATACCATCCACCAGTTGCAGCATCACCGTCAGTGGCATAGGTCATCGATGAGGCTAACTGACGACCAGCGGACACCCACAGACGATCGGGCCAACCCTGAGATTGCATATTGCATTTCATGACAGAAAACAACCTTCTTGAAAATTGGTCTGAAAACTCGCACCAAATTTCTAAATTGGTCTCTAGTGTATTGGATCAGGTCACGGGTGTTCATGATTGCAAGATGTCCATTCTGCATGTGAGTACAACTGTGTTTGGCTTGTGACCAAGTGAGACCAGTCGACCCGACAACGTAGCAACGACCGTTGTGCAAGAAGTGGGGAGAATTAATCTGGCTGCATTTACGTTCGAATGGACGCGCTAAAAGCGCAATCTCTAGGTTGTTTTTCAGTACACAATATACAGTACGTTTGCTAGTCTATAACAAACTTGGTTGACAATGTGGTTCTTGGTCGTCGCTCCACGTCCCATCATTCAGACAGGTTCGTGTTTGCATCAGTGTGGTGTTGGATTCGACAAATTCATCGTTGCATTTGTACGTTGCGGTGCCACCAGCTATGATACGATCTTGCCAAGTTATTGGCGACATCGGCAAACCGTTGATCTGAAGTGAATATGATGTGATGTTCAGTAAACAGTGCTTCTGGAAGGTGCCAAAACAAACTCACGGTCATGTCATTATAGACAATGTGCTGATAGTATGGCCTGGCGACGGGTAACTTTGGACAAGCTGAAACCGCTGGCTTGAATTGCTTTTCTTATACGTGCTTATAGAACGAAAATTTGTTTTTGGACAAACTAATTGCGCATCGGTGATCGTCGCTCCAAACGTTGGTCAGATTGCAGCTGGCATCGTTTGCTAAGGGTGTAACTGTGGTGGCTGTTGTTTGATTGCTGCAGCCTGAACATCTGCATCTTTCTGATTATCAGTCACGGAGTGAATGAACATCGGAAATCTATTTTTACCCGATGGTGTATCCTGCAGCACGCACTGTTCTCGGACGTATTTCTCACTGTGTCGCCCGTTGGCGAACGCGTATCCATCATCACAATAATAACTCGCGTTGGTCAACGTTTTCACAAAACGTACGGAGTCCACGACTGCGTCAACTTGAGTGAGACTTGTTGACGTGGTGTTGATGTTGTATCCAATTTGTTCTTTGCAACCTGCAGTCGCTTCAACGTAGCTATCGAACGATATGTAGCATGCCCATACTGTCTCTTACCATAGACAAGTAACGGCCAATTTGCCCGAAATCGCACACGGTGCACGTGACGGTTTGTTCCAGCTAATGATTGCCAATAAACCATTTTTTTAAACCTTTTCCTTGCCCTTAAGCGTAAAAATTTATTGGGGCTTGTCATATATCGTTCGTAAAGCTACTTTTTACAACAGATACATCGTTCGGTGCTAGTACGATTTGCAATAGCTATTAACAATAAGCATTTATAGCTGAATATCGTATTCAGGTTAGTATGACTGCCCATAGATGATCTGTACATCTCTGGGGTCTTCGGACCTTGATAGGTTGTTGTACCAGACGTTTCTCATCATTTTTTTGTTTCGAAGCCGATGCAATCTGTGGACTTTATGCGCCACAATTCTGGCGATGAATGTAATCACCTAATTTGGCGGCAATTTAATGGATTTTTAGGCCTGTTGCGGAGCTAGCCATGAGTTAAAAAATTTGAAAAC